>QFET01001608.1:0-23631 GCA_003316355.1 Tuber calosporum
AAATCGAACTCTTACTACGATAGTAAGATGTATGTTACCATCCAACAAGAAATTCTTAAGGGGAGAAGCATATTCAACTGCTGTTTACCTATACAATAGACGATGGCATACAACAATCGAAACAACACCGTTCGAAAGACTATATAAAATGAAACCCACTATCGACCACTTGCATCCATGGTACACATCAGCAAGGATACATATACCCTCTGAAAAACGAGGCAAATTGGATCCAACAACAGAACAAGGTTACGTAGTAGGCTACACTTCAAATCCTACCGTGTATCGATTTTATATACCGGAAGACGCACAGTAACCGAAGCCAAGGATGTCAAGTTCGAGAAGATTAAAAGAGTTTCATTCGAATATCATCACACCCCCGCAACAACAAAATTATCTGAAAACGTTGAACCTATACCTCAACAGACACCAACAACACCTCATAAAGAACAAACCATTCCAGGCTCCTTCGGGGATACACCAACAACCATCCAGAAATATCCTCGTACAGGAACGACTCATCCAAATGTCACTGTTCGCGAAAAACGACAACCTAAATTGACCGAAAATGGACAAGAACTCCTCCAAACACGTGTCAACAAGGAAATCAAAGTCCTTCGCAAAGAACTCGCCAAGCCAGAGAATGATAGGGAAAAGTGTGATCAAATCTGACAGGAAATACAGGAACGCGAAGAGTTACTCTCACAGTTTCAACTCCACACTGCCGGATTGATGTATCATATACCTGACCCTACCTCCTACAAGGAAGCTATGGCATCGACAGAAAGAGACGAATGGATCAAAGCCATGGATGAAGAAATGAAGGTGTTGGAAAAGAGGGAAGTAGGAGAAATCTTGGACAAACCAACAAATAAGAAGGTAATCAAAGGAAGATGGGTTTACAAGGCAAAAGTGAAACAAGACGGAAGTATCGAACGACGAAAAGGAAGATACTGTGCTAAAGGTTTCAGTCAAATACCGGGAGAAGACTTCGAAGAAGTATATGCACCGGTAGCAAGACTTGAATCCCTTCGAGTATTACTGAGTATAGCGGTTCAACGGAACTACACAATACATCAACTCGATATCTAAAGCGCTTTCCTTTACGGAAACATCGATACGGAAACATATCTCGAAATGCCTGAAGGATATAGAATACCAGGAAAAGTGTGGAAGCTAAAGAAAGCGATATACAGACTAAAGCAATCCCCACGACTCTGGTATCAACAATTGATAAAGACCCTCACATCCTTCGACCTTACGGTTACCAATTTCGACCCATGTATTCTCACTTCGGAAGACTTATTTTGTTGCATATATGTGGATGATATTCTAATAACAGGAAAACCCAAACTGGTTAAACAATGCACGGAACACCTCGAATCCCATTTCCAGTGCACCAATTCAGGAGAAGCGTCACTTCTACTAGGGATGCAAATCAACCGAACCGATGAAGGTATCAATCTGTGCCAGGAAAGATACATCAACGAGTTACTCGAACGATTTGATATGAAGGACGCCAAAACAATAGCAACTCCAATCGAAACAAATTCTCAACTGTCAAAGGCCAAAGACGAAGACGATCGATGCAATCAAACGACATACCAATCCTTAATTGGATCACTTATGTACGCAGCAATTGCAACACGACCTGATATTATGCACTCTGTCGCCTTTCTCAGACAATTTTCATCCGACCCAACCAACACACATCTTTCCGCGGCCAAAAGAGTCCTCCGATACCTTAAAGGAACAACGACAAAAGGACTCAATTACATCAAACGTAACGACCAGCCTCCCCTACAGTTATATAGTGACAGCTCATTCGCATCGAACATCGAAGATCGAAAATCGTTCACCGGATTAATAGCACAAGTCTACGGAAACACGGTTATATGGAGATCAAAGAAACAGTCAACAGTTGCACTCTCCACAACCGAAGCCGAATACGTGGCATTATGCCTCGCAGCACGACAAAGCGTTTGGATTAGCCTTGGACTGTCATACATGGGTATCGATACGACACCTGTTATCTTTTGTGACAGCACTGCAGCTATCAAGCTTACCGAAAACAGTGGAGTATCGGATCGAACGAAACACATCGATGTCAAACATCACTATACACGAGAGTTACGGGAAGCAGGGAAGGTACAGATTGAAGGGATTGGAACGGAGGAAAATTTAGCAGATATTTGTACGAAGGGTTTGACCAGGGTATTGTTTGAGGTTTTTTCAGTTATGTTAGGAATGGAATCGTAAGGGAAGTGTTGAAATGTACGTTTCCTTATCCTACTAATCATATGACTATGTCGGTCATGTGACATAGTCATGTGATCTTCAAGAAGTATGTAGTGGATTCTAGCATGTTTTGGGTATTTCTTAAAAAGTGTATTATTCGTGTAACCACAAAAGGGTATATAAAGGAGACAACCTGCCCTTTGCTTAGGACAAGCACGCAACTCAGAATATATTTTATCCAAGTATAACTATACTGTGAGCTTTGACTACCAACTCTAATTACAAGAGCAAGTGTCATTCATCGCATATAATTTCAGGGGGAGGTGGAAATATTGATACCAGCCTCCAAAAACTTAGACACCCAGTGATGACTGGACTTCATGAACAGATCAATTGCCTTATGGTGCAATGCTCTAGGAAAGCCCTGATTCGCTTGTATTATTTTCGGCCTGGCTCGGACCTTACTACTTTAGCGATTCTATTGCGCGGGATGTTGCCGGACTGCCTCTAGGATGCGCCCTACGCCCCACAGTCTAGGGGTTTTTTCCGAATAGTTTGCCTTCGGTAATCGCACCCCCCTACCATCTGAAATTTAAATTCGGGCGAGGGGACCAATGGCCAACATCAATATCTCATTTATCCCTGTAGAAGAAAGCAGGCTTGATGCACCCTTCGTACTCGAGTACCTACTGTACTGCGTCTCCTCCTCCTCCATGGGGAACTGAGGAAAATCCTTCGTAGATCCCGGTGATCGCGATGAAGAGTTTTCGTCGCGATGGTCTAGAGTTCCTGGACTGAGATAAGCTGAAGAGTCCTAGTAAATTCATGGATGATATGTCCGTGATCGGGCCTGAAGCGGTTGTGGTGAATTGGCAGGAGGAGCTTCCGGCTTAACTTGATAGTGTAGATATTGAAGTCTTCAGCAGATACCCTGTACAAGATATATAAACCCCAGGATCCCCCATCTCTTCCTCCTTGTCTTACCCAGGTCACAAGCTCAAGCATTCCCCCACAAAGCCCCCCCCTTACAGATATACACTTCACTTTTCCCCACTGTCAAAAGGAAGCTACAAGACAAAAATTATGACTACCCTCAAGTACTTCAACCCCCCAGCCTACCTCACCGACTTCACAAAGGAGAATGCCGACAAGTGGTCAAAGGACTACATTAGCAAATGGATGACTAAAAGCTCCTCAACCCCAGAAGTCACCCAATTCTACAACGCCACCGAGCACGCTACAGAGGGTGAAATAAACGTGAAGGTGATTACCTGGACAGCATTTCCAAATACTGTGAAGCACAACACCCCCGAGAAGGAAAGATGGAAGGTCGCGGACTCCACTAGGGATAACCAAGATGAATACTGCGAGTGGTCTGTCCTCCGAAACACCAAGGGGGAGATCACGAAGGTTGTGTTTACTTGTGAGGGCCCTGAGGTATGTATCATCCCCCCTCCCATGGTACTATGTGATATAGGTATTAAAAAAGTGGGTCAGTACTGGGAAGCACTAGCATCTCATCAACCCGACACCCTCCTGAAACTCTACAAGGACAACAACCCAGATTACTCCAGCCAGATCAAGAAAGAAGACCTCTACATCACCGGGACGAGCAGCTACAACCGCCTGAACAAATGGAACAACAACACAACCACCGGCTCGATAATGCACCTAATCCAGCCCGCAAACACACTACAAGCTGAAATCCAACTCGGCGCGGACGCAACTGTTCTCCGTGTTGATTCCTCGGGCAACCCTATTCACGACTACGATCGCTTGATCAGGTGCAGTCGATACGGCGGTATTTACAGGAATTCCGACCCAACCGTAACCCTCACTACCCTTTACCTACCTCTCGGGGGTCATAAGCTAACCTTTGACAGATCGGAGGAAACGTAAACGACCTCGCCTGGAGAGGGCCCCTCCTGACCCTAGCGGACCCAGTGGGTCTGTATCTTGACAGCTTTGACGGCAGTCAATTCGTGGCGCCGGACGATGAGGACGTCCAAAAGTTCTGGAAATTCACCCGTGGCACACCGGCGGATTCCACCCGCGGCCGCCCAGCGCACTGGGTCCGCGCTGTCTTCGAAGTTCCGAAATCCTATGGGTACAATGTCTCCGCCATCAAGGATACCAATGGTAACAAGATCAACTGGGGCAGCCAGCTCGCCGACGCTATCCAGATCAGACTCACCGGACAAGCAGCGGAGATCGGGAAGCATCTTGGGCAGAAGAGGAGGTGTAAGGGGCAGTTTAGCGCTGCCGCGGAAGTGGCAACCGCGGAGGTTGCGAGCACGAGCGCTGCTCCTGAGGTCGATGAGGGTGATACCCCTGAGAATCTTTTGGGCACCAGGGCTCATGGATTGGATATTGAGGCGCAGGGGTATGCGTGCTATTAATGGTGACACAACTATTGATGGGAAAGCTCGGGGGGGTGTTGCTGAATATTATTTTTTTCCCCGCCGTCTTAGGGCATCGGGTTTCTACCGAAAGGAAGTGAAGGGGATATATTTTGTAGAAAACCATGCCAAAACCATCTTACCCAATACCCATGACTTCATACAATGTCTCTAAAAAAAAAAATGTCGAAATAAATCTCGGATTAACCACTGGAGCATATTACATTCTTAGCATTCCCGTGACAACGATCATTCCCATAAAAACACCAACCATGATACTTCCATTGTGATACAATCGCAACGTACTCCGGACAACAGCGGATGTAGCCTGCTCTCGAGCGATAGGCCGTGACTGCAATCTTGATTTCTTTCCATCTCGCCCCAAACCTGAGAACTATCCATGATATGGAAGTGATGATAGTCTGTCTAGATGGGATATTGATCTTGTAAAACGGTTTGTTATCGGTGGTAATCTTCTGATACAATTGTTTCAACGAGAGGCAACTCAGTCCCGTAAGGCGGACTGAGTCAGCGTTTGTCTCCTCTGTAACAGGATAGTCTTCAATGACCCAAACCTTCCTGGCCGGTCGGGACCTGATGCTCTCATGTTGCGATTCCAACTTAAACCCTGTTCCAGATGAGGAAGCCCAATGGCTTCACTTGATTCTTGGTTCTCGCTATCAGAAGGGATGCCAGATACGGCGAAATGCTCCAGTATTCCCCTAGGGTGCCCAACGGTACAGGGAATGTCCTGTCATACACAGAGCATCACACAAATACCTGAGCAAGAAGAAGAAGTGTATTTCTGACCTACCAGAGCCACAGCGCTTTTGTGATATGAGAAATTATGATGAAAAGTAATCCTGCCAATTTCTGCTACAGTGCAGCGCGGTAGAAGAAGTATCATACTTAACCTCGCACCCCTAAACTATTATAGCAATTATCCATGGGAAAGCAAGAGCGAGCTAGAGCCTGCTTCCCGGCGCGCGAGCCCTGTTCGGCTCTTCACAAAACCTCCATCAACCCTTAACCTGGATGACCTCCCATCCACCTCCCCAAGGCGAAAAAAGAGACTTGGTTACCCCCCCCCACCCCATTTCGAAAAGCCAGCCGAACAACCTGCTCTTGCCCACTGAAACTTCTTAGTCAGATGTCTTCCCGGAGGAGTTCGGGCATCAAGGGGGCGGGTCGTGGTCGCATAGAGCCAACACCTCCCCTATGATACCTCTTATTCTATGTCTCTTGGGCTTCGTATTCGTATGTAATCTGGGCTTCCGCTCTAGGGCCAATGGGAGTTTGTGAAGGATAGGGCTCACGCTTCGTGGCGGCGGTGATGGCGAGGAGCGATACAAGGGGTGAGTTAGGAGTTTACTCCTAGGGGATTATTGTTCCTCTTGACGGGCTTTCTCATCTGATGGATGAATTGCGTGCCACCCGGGCACGTATTCTAGTATTGCTATCTCGCCCACCATTGCGAGACGTACGCAATAATAGCATTTTTCTTCAACCCTATTTTTTCGATAACTGAGCCCCCGATAGCCGTTCATACCTTCTCACTCGATTGCTGAAACCGCATTGGGGATCGGACAGAATGGGTGATTGGCGCATGCTGTGCTTTGTGGGGCTTATGGAATGCACACTCCGGTAGCCACGAATGCGTAATATTCTGTAACAGTGAGACTGCAAGATCCACCTTGTGAGGTCCCAGTCACAAAACTGTTTGTGCAGTGAAAGGGTGGAAAATACATGCAGCCAAATAATAATATTAAATCTCATCAGATAGACAACCGTGATAACATGTGAAGTACACTATCAAGGGGTTAAACAGGGGACTCTCCGCTCCCTCGTCCAACTTCCTTCTCTCCAACGGCGATATCCTTTACCTTATAGTCACTGACCACTTCTGCTTCGAGCGTAGTACCCAGAGACGCATCCACCTTACCGGGTGGTAACACCGCAAACTCCACCAAGCTCTCCGTTGGCGGAGAGATATAAGTACAGATAATATAGTACGACGTGACCGCAACAGAAAATCCGAAAAGCCACGCGAATGTATAAATCTAGACGTCCCTCCATCCCTCATTAGTATGACTGTAGGACGGAGAGAAGACAAGTTATTCAGACCTTCCAAGCACCACCAACATCAAGTGTCTTATCGATGCTGTGCGCAAAACCAGGGAGAGTTGGTAGAAATCCGAGGAGGAACGATGTAAAAGCTCTCCAGTTGACACCGTGAGTGTACCAGTAGATCCCGTGACCTTTGTAGAGCTCACGAACATCCAGTTTACGCTTGCGAATTAGGTAAAAGTCACAAACAATGGTCCCAGCCAGCGGCCCCATCATACAACTATATCCAGAGAGGAAGGACAGCAGGCCTGTAGCATTCTTGATGATGTTCCAGGGTGTCTATCCGTGTGAGTGCACTGTAATTAGGAAAAGTAATGCAGGGCTACCCACAGAGACGACGCAAAAAATTGACATAAATACTGTCCCACGGAAGATATTGAGGTATTGCGGTGCCATCCCGCTGACGTCTTGCTTTTAGATCAGTATCCATTCCCTCTAAGTAGACAGAGATAGGTTGTCTTTAAGAATAGAGAGAGATATGAATGTAGCCCAGGAGCCTTACCATTCGAGAAAGGGAAAGAGCTATAAAACAAGTGAGCAGTCAGCACTCGCTCGGTTGCAAAAATAATAATAATAATTACACAATCGCTACATGCCCTTCGCGCAATCCTTGGCCTATTAAAGGAGAGAGCTTACCCAGCAGCTATCTGATTTCCAATTGTAGCCAATATAAAACTTGCCCCGGTGAAGAACTTCGCTGCGCGACTATCAAATTTCGCAATGACTGCAGGCATGTACCATTGGAATTCACCCCAGATTTCTGAGTGTGCGGAGGTAACAAAAATAGGTGTCAGTGCGCCTAAAGTTCCAATAATCGGTAATGCAAAATATTGATGGCCTCCGGCAAGATTGTTCTTGGAAAATCTGCCGAAATCGGGCATGTTTACTGCCATAGAAGAGAAGAGGCCGATCATCACGTTGAGTCCAGTCAGGGCGGAATAGGCCGTATTCATTGGAGTTGTAAGAGCGTACTTCCCCGTTACAAGGGGGCCACCACCCCGCGTTTTTCTATAAAGCCCGTTAGATGTTATGAGTAGGAAAGCACCTAATGCGAGGGGACGAACATTACAGCCCACAGAAAGAGAGCGAGGAAGGTTGGTGGAACTATGATGGCTTTTGCCAGAAATAGGAGGCGGAGCTTCTGGATAGGCATCAAGGAGAGAATAGTCTGGAGTATCCAATACAGAAAGAAGCAAAGCAACCCAGCAGCTGTATGTAAAAGCCTAATTAGAATGATCCTCTATTATGAATTGTGCATGCTGAAAAAAATGGCTTACAATCAATTCCAGCGTGTTCAGAGAGGTGATTAGGAAATTTCTTGAAGGAGGGCCAAATGGCTTCTATGCAGTTCTGTAAGAAGGCGCCAGCTTGCACACAGAGAATGGCAGTCCACATCATAGCCACAAAAGCTACCCGGAATGTCAGCTATACCATCTTCAAAGTTTCCAAGATAGTGCGCACCTCTGATCACGATAGCAGGATAACTTCCAACCATACCGAACGTAGACCTCACAATCACTGGGTACGCTACGTGGTATGTTGCACCCATCTTCATCCCCTTTCCTTTAGCCAGTGCTTCCAAACATTAGAACTTGTGGCGAGGGAATCAGACCTTGCCTGTCAAAGTGACCACAACGCTGCAGATCATGAACCCGAAGAACACAATAGGAATCGTTTCTCTCGCAGTGAATCCCAGTGACATTACACTATGAGTTCCTTGCTTAACATCTCTCATGATTTGTTTTAGGGGATTAACTTACGTGCTAACTGTTGCGGCAAGCGGTGGTGCAAGCATGTCAGAGCACCAGTATGCCCAGTAGTCAAGACCTCCCCATGTCCTCAATTCCACAGGGACTGGGTCGAGATCTATCTCAAGTTTCTCTCATCAATCAATCAATTGGACTTGAGAGAGGCAGCAAGAACTCTGACCTTTGTTGCTCCATCTAGCAGTTCCATATGCACCAGCTTTGTATGGAAGACGAATGTGGGGTAAAAAACGCATTGCTGAAGGCTTGATTTTTTGGGCGCCGTATCTGCGATTTCTCTTGAACAATCCTAAGTTTAAGGGAGTTTGGAAGAACGCATGTAACTTAAATACAGGTCATTTACAGATGTCTTATTTCTTTGCTCACTTTGTCCGTCCGTCTTGTTGGCGATCTTTTTCGATCCACTTCCTCAACGGTGAAGTACCCTTACTTCAAAAAGCAATCCCGTGCTGTATGGAAACACAAGAAAACGCCAATCCAAGCCTCATAGCATATGATTCGCGGCCGAGAATACTAGGATCAAACCTGATCGAAGGGGTTCTAATCCTGGCGCCACCGGCAGCCCTGCGGCAGGCCTTTCGCAGGCAAAGTTCCCAGACCCGGCGGCCCGGTTTGTGAGTGTTGATCTGGTCGACTTTTCAGTATCGTTGGTATCGGGGGGAGTCATCTCGCGTGACATGAGAAAACTCGCCAATTCGCCAATCTTGGGCTGGTCTCGCTTAAATTGAGGCAGTTATCGATAAGAATTGCTGACCAACCCCCCCGCACCCCCGAGAAGCCTTCGGCCCGACGGGGACATCAGACCCTCACATGCATTTGTTGTCATTCAGGTCCTGCTCTTGGCTACCTTTTCTCCTCTTTTACTCCAAGACTACCGTCCCCTTCCCTATGGATACCATACCCCCATCAACTGCTCAAGCTCACATATCACGCGATGCTTGGACAGCTTGATATTATTGTTCAATTCTCATGAGAGCAAAGGATGAAGTTCATTTCTGCCCAATCAGTCTGAGCACGGGGTTTCCAAACGTAAAAAACCCACCTTCTACGACGATAAGCAAGGACACAGGAGCTCCAGGAAGAAGTACGGGTATCATAACAGCTACTACTCCACATGGCAGATGCCCTGCATGGGGATTCTCCGTCTGTGGACGCTATCCTACCACGGATTCCTGTTTGGACCGGTCTGCCCCGCTGTTTTGTACCCCCTATTTCCTATATATTTGGCAACCAATTTTTCCACGTAGCAGAGGAAAACAAACCGCTTTCCCGTCCGGAGATCAATATCGAGTGAACCACCATCAAAGATAATTCAAAATTGGGTCCCCACACTCCAAACCCCATCGGCAGGATTTCAAGCCAAAGAAAGTGATGGAGGCTCTCCCTAAAAACATCACAATTGAAGCAAAGCCCTATCCATTCGTCTTTCCGCTCTCATCCACCGCTCTTCTCCTGATAGATCTTCAACGTGACTTTATTCTCCCGTCGGGGTTTGGCGACATACAGTCTGGGACGAATCTCACAGCGGTGACGGCGGTGGTTCCCAACTGTGTTCGAATTCTTCAAACGTTTCGCGAGTTGGAGCTCCCTATTTTCCACACTCGCGAAGGGCACCTCCCAGACCTTTCCGATTGCCCATCATCAAAACTGAACCGCCAGGCGTCAGCGCCCGGAACCAATCACTCGAAGGTTATAGGGGACCCTGGGGAATTGGGCAGATTATTGGTAAGGGGGGAGTATGGACACGATATTGTGGATGAGTGCCGACCCAAGCGAGGGGAAGTAGTTGTGGATAAACCTGGAAAAGGAGCATTTTGGAATACAAATTTATTGGAAGAGCTAGTCGGATGGGGAATCACACATTTGGTGAGTATTTCTGTAACTTGTCATCATGGTCATTTGTTGACAGAATTAAGATTGTGGGGGGTGTTACAACGGAGTGTTGCGTGACAACCACAGTGCGGGAAGCCAACGATCGTGGATTTGAGTGTTGTAAGTCATCAGAGACCAGCTGTGAAAAAATTGGGACCCGAGATCTCACAAGAAATAGGCATAATTGAGGAATGCACCGCCGGATATAATGATAGCTTCAAAGCTCCATCTTTGAACATGATACATTGGTCGCAGGGGCTCTTCGGCTTCGTCTCTACTCTTCCAACCCTCTTAAAAGCACTAACGCCAGCACTCCCCTCCCCGAGTGTTCCTGCTCCAGATCTGGATTTCGAAAGCCCTCCATCAACACCGCCAGTATGGGATGGGCGTCTAACCCTAGCTTCTCTTCGGAAATCCTACAGATCTGGATTATCCCCTGTAACAGTTATTACCAGTCTCTACACTAGGATTGAGGAGTACAGTCAAACAAAGTCAATCTTTATACGCCTTGTTGACCAATCGGCCTTGGTATCCTATGCCAAATCACTACAAAAACTCTTCCCGGATCTCACCAATCTCCCGCCATTATACGGCGTGCCTTTCACTTTGAAAGACTCCATAAACGTTGCCGGGATTCCTACAACCTTAGCATGCCCCCCGCTCATCCATATCCCATCGCGCTCCTCAAAGATATATTCACGGTTGATATCCTTGGGCGCAATTTACATCGGCAAAACCAACCTAGACCAGTTTGCTACCGGCCTAACCGGTTGTCGTTCCCCGTATGGAATCCCTGCTTCCGTTTACAACTCGGACTATATCTCTGGCGGATCCTCGTCTGGATCTGCGGTTTCAGTAGGGGCGGAATTGGCATCTTTTGCTATAGCCACTGACACCGCTGGATCTGGGCGCGTTCCAGCAGGCTTTAACGGTGTTGTTGGATGGAAACCTACAAAAGGTACTGTTTCCTTCAGTGGGGTTATGAAGGCCTGTGAGTCGCTAGACTGTCTATCGTTTATGGTCACGTCAGAGGGAGGCGTAAGGGACGTCCGAAAGCTCTGGAATCTTGTTAGAGGATATGATCCAGATGACCCATACTCAAAAGCACCTGGGTCACTACCGTTGCCGATAGTAAATGCATTGGGTGAGAAGAAGTGGAAGTTTGCCCTCCCGGATAGAAAGGCCGTGGCAGAGTGTTCTCCAGAATATCGGAAACTATTTTATCAAGCTATCGGGAGACTGCATGAAATCGGAGGCGAGGTCAAAGAAGGTGATTGGGGTCTTTTCGAGGAGGCTGGAAAGCTCTTGTACGACGGCGCTTTAGTGAATGAGCGGCTTGCAGCTTTACCAGACAGCAGATGGGTGGAGAGGGAGAAGGGCGAGCTGCACCCGGTAATCCGGGAGATCCTCCAGAATGCATTAGAAAAGGGTGTTAGTGCCGCAGAAGCATACAGGGATTTGAGAAAGATGACCGGGTATTCACTATCCTCCTTCCCGATATATGTCCCGGGTAGTCTAACAAATCCCAGGCTCACAAGAAAGGCCAATTCGACACTTTTCAATCCCTCCCACCCATCATACATCGACGTCCTGATAGTCCCCACCGCCCCATTCCACCCTCGGATCTCTGCGGTTTTGAAAGATCCCATCGCCATAAACTCCCGTTTAGGAGTCTTCACACACTTTGGTAATGTTTTAGATTTGTGTGCTATCGCGGTGCCGGCAGGGCACTACATTGAAGACGAAAAAAAGATGCCGTTTTCTATTACTTTCTTGGGAAGGGGTGGTTCTGATGCAAGAGTTCTAGAAATCGCGAGCCTGTTCGAGGGACTATTTGGCGTTGGGGCTAGGGACCTAGTTTGAGATATGTATCGTAGCATAGCTATTTACTTGCGTCCATCTAGTAGTCCATTTTAGCACGATCACTGTCCACAACCCATTGGGGAAAATTCCCTTCGTAGGGCATACATTAAACCTAATTAACTCATCGCTCAGTAGCCTCGTGCATTCAGGAGAATACTGAATATTGAGCCACCAGCAGCCCGCGATCGGTGATTTTCTGGAAGCCCTTAGCGGGGGTTTTATCAGTCTACTAGCACTGTAGGGTGCCTGTAATTTTACGATATTATGATATTGGTTTTTGTTGTTTTGACTTGGCAGTGCGCAGGTAAGTTGGTTGGTCGTCATGAAAAGTCACTCGATACTTTCCTCGGCGTTGATTGAGAGTTGGGTGATTACCCCGCTCCCTTTGCCCCATACATTTCTTAAACCCCATCCTTACACACCCCCTACAGTATCATACATTCCACATAGAATCCTCTTGGAAGGCAGGGCGGCCATTATTTTGTCTTAGACTTTCCTATATCACTACCGTAATTGACTGAACTTGGGCGCAACACATCCCCTCTAGTAGGTGGTATTAGTAAAGGGTTACATAATCACTCCTGCAATCTCATCAACCCCACCGGAGCCGAAATACCGGTACTGTAGGGTACTGCCCACTTACCAACTTACCGGCACAACACCAGCGATATCCCTGGAGCATGGATCCCGAGATGGATCAACGCACAGAGTTTAGTGGTAATAACAACTGTTTCAACGTATCAAATATTTACAACACTACACCGTTGGATCAAAGGCCGCGAATTCTGAAGTGGTTGTCGCCGTTAGAACCACGAGAACGCCATCAAGATGTGCGCATTCGCCGTTTGGACGGTGTAGGGGATTGGCTCCTGCGGATGTGTGAATATGCTAATTGGAGAGATGGTGAGGATGGATCCGGGAAGGCTACTTTTTTTTGTTCTGGTGATCCCGGTGTCGGAAAGACTTATCTTAGGTGGGGGGCACGATTCTCTGAATGATTTTATTCCCCCTCCCCCTCCGGGAGAAAGATTCTTCTGTGACTAAATACCAGCCCGCCAAAAATTTAGCTCTCTAGTAATCGATGACCTGTGTAATAAGTTTCGCGGACAGGAAGATGTCGTGGTTACTTGCCTGTACTGCGACTTTCTTACCCGGAAAGAACAATCGACGACAAGTCTCATTGGTGCACTTCTCAAACAAGTGGTGGCTAGGCTGGAATCAGTGCCCACAGAAATAAGTGATGCTTTTTTGGAAGAGAAAGGTAACCTTGGGGGGAGAGGTTTACTACTTCCTGACGTCCTCAAACTATTGGGGGTGGCACTTGCATCCTTTCGCCGGGCCTTTATATGTGTGGATGCGTTGGATGAATGTTTGACAGGCCGCCTTCCAGAATTTCTTCGCTCGTTAGGATCAATTGTCCGGGCTTCGTCAGGCGTCCAGCTATTCGTTACAGGGCGGCCGCACATTCTGGGGGAGATTGAGAAACATCTCACGGGAGGCGTGCAGGTTATACCCATCAAATCGGTTCAGGAGGATATCCGAAGATTTATAAAGATGAAGCTGGAAGATGACCCAATTTCTGGAGAAATGGATGAGGACCTAAAAGCAGATATTATAGATACTATACCGAAAACTGCTTCGGGAGTGTATGTAGCAGAGATTTAATCTCCGAATGAGGAATAGTTCGCTAATAAGTGTGTCTAGATTTCTCCTTGCTTCTTTAAACATCGCGGCGGTTCTGGGGGAGACAACTATCTCTCGGAGGAGGGAAAAGCTTAGAAAGATGTGTACTGGTTTGGGCCTTGGAGATGCATACAATGCCACCCTTGTTCGAATGAAGGAGCAAATCGGGGACCAGCCAAGACTAGGCATAGCGGCCCTGATGTGGATTTCGCAGTCTGAGCGCCCATTACGGATCGGTGAGATATGTCAGGCCCTGGCGGTTGAAGCAGGGGCCACAGGTCTTGACCCACAGAACATTCCTTCTATACGAACGCTTTTGGGCTGCTGCTTAGGGCTTGTTACCGTTGATGAGGAAGCATCAACCGTACGCCTAATACATTCTACCTTGCAAGAGTATCTCAGTACTCGCTCCGACCTTTTCCAGAAACCACATTCGACCATCGCAGAGGTTTGCTTGACTTTTCTGAACTTTCAATGCATCAAGAGACTTCCGCCTACTCTCTGTGCAGCTCCGAAAACGGCACCATTTCTCGAGTACGCCTCCTGTTATTGGGGAATCCATGCCAGGAAGGAAACTACAGAGCGTGTGAAGTCGCTGGCGCTAGGCCTGCTTGAGAGATATGATAGCCACATATCCGCTAAGCTCCTTTTAATGGAGTGGAAAGCCCTCCCATGGCACTTTGATCCGGAAGATCGCCTAGAGGGATTCACAGGGCTGCACTGCATAGCGTTTCTCGGAGCCAACGAAACTGCAACCTTTATATTAAAGATGAAGAGCTGGGATGTCAACAAGATCGATTTTACGGGCCGTACACCACTACTGTGGGCTGCTGAATATGGGAATGAGGCGGTGGCCAAGGTGTTATTACAGCGGAAAGATGTTGATCCCGACTCACGATATGTCGATGGCCGAACACCACTTTCTTGGGCTGCTCGATATGGGTTTGAGGGCACAGTAAGGCAGCTGTTGGCGCGGAAGGATATCAACCCTGACTTACCAGATAAGAATGGCCGGACACCGCTCTCTTGGGCTGCCCATTATGCGCGCGAGGCAGCGGTGAAGTTGTTGTTAGAACGAAAAGACGTCAATCCTGACTCGCCAGATAATAATGGCCGAACACCACTTTTTCGAGCCGCCGAGAGTGGAAGTGAGGGTGTATTGAAACTGCTATTAAGGCGGAAAGATGTTGACCCCAACTTCCCAGACAAAAATGGCCGGACTCCCCTTTTTCGAGCCATCGAGTATGGGAATGAGAATGTGGTAAAGGTGTTACTAGAACATAAAAGTGTTAATCCCAATTTCCTCGACAAGGATCGCCGAACACCACTTTCGCGGGCCGCCGGGTACAAGAACGAGGGCATGGTAAGGCTGCTGGTGGCGGACAAAAATGTCAATCCCAACCTCGCAGATCAAGATGGCCGGGTACCACTTCTTTGGGCTGCCGCATACGGAGTCGAGGGCGCAGTGAAGGGGTTGCTCGAGCGAGAAGATCTCGACCCCAACTTGACAGACGAAAAAGGCCGAACAGCGTTTGTGTGGGCTGCTAGCGCTGGGCACTGGAGGGTCGTAAAGCTGCTATTGGAGCGGCATGACGTCAACCCCAACCTGCCAGACCACAGCGGCCGAACACCATTCCTATGGGCCGTCATGGCTGGGCGGCAGAAAGTAGTGAAGCTCTTATTGGAACGGGATGACATCAATGCCCAAATGCCAGATAACAACGGCCAGACAGCGCTCGCATGGATTGCTCAGAATGGGTCCCCAGATGTGATGAAGCGCCTGTTGGAGAGGAGAGAGCATGATCCTGACCCTACGGCAGCTGAGAGCGGTGTAGCGTTTCTCCGCTCTCTGACCGCTCCAGGTGATTTTGAGGATGAGCAAGCAATACAACCGCAGGGACCTCGGCCCGATGATCCCCCCCACCCGCACCAACAGAGAATTACCCCCACCGTCGCTATGGCCAACTCGATCGCCATATCCAGGGAGCTTGCGATGGTACCACGTCCTCCTCTCCACAGGGTTCGGGAACTTTGGCGCTATTTGAAGCAAAAGGGCCCAAGCCCCTCCCCGTACCGCCGGGAATAACCGTGGTAGCGGCGGCGGCGATGGTGGTTACAATGACTGGTTCCAGCTCTCGCACTAGTTACTGTTTCGCGGGACTGCTCCTCTAACCTGTTTCGCCCCTTAGCTCAGCCGTTCGGCCGAGGGCACACCCGCTTATCGAGCTCCTTCTAGTTTTTAGAAGTCAACCAGTGCGCTGCCGGAAGCGGTGATGGAAGCTATGCAGTTGTGGCTCAAGAGAGCTGGGGAACCATCGGGTACCGCTAACGCCAATCCTCAGCTACTTTCCAAAGTGCGCCTCTCGCCCCCTGTATTCCCAAGAGGTGCGTTTCAGGAAGCGTAATAGTGAATATCTTCTCTCGGACACCTGCTCACGTTCCGTGCGGTAACCCGGGTGTATGGCGAAATTTTGTGCACCCTGCACACGGAAATTTCGATGGCGAGAATTCGTGAACGACCTAAGGTATCTACTACTGGAGCTTGCACCTTGCCTGCGTCTAGCTTTCCCCCTGCTTGGAATTCCGGCAGGTTGTCGTATGTACAGCACACAGCATTTAGATACCTCCTCCCTCTCTTCGTATTGTAAAACTATAGATAATAGTAGAGAAATAAAATAGTATCATACTCTAGTCGGTAATAATTTCTTTTCCAACCTTTCCAATTCCCCACCACCACCTTCCTTATCAAAACGTTATATTCCAAGCGCTATACTCGGACAGCAATTTTTCCCAAGCATAATAACCTGCACTGCAATACGGCAGAGCAGTCCATACCAAAACCCCATTCTCCCGCACAGGTAGTTAACGGTCTACCCATGCCGACCACCTCACGCCCGCCTTGTATCACGCATACTATCCAAGAATAGCATACCATATTCCTCAAACACACCTATAACCGAGCACAAATACGATCCAGCACTCACCATAGAATGAATAAGATAAGCCTTGTACTGCCGGTACTGCAGTAGACCAACATTACCTATACTCGACTCCAGGGCTCGTTTTCAACCCCCGTTCTCCCCGATCACCACTCACAATGCTGCCGGGTGCGTAGGGGGGAAATGTTTTGAGGCAAAGCGGCGGGTTGGCCAATGGGCGGGTACTGCCCAACCGGTAACTGCGACGCAAAGACTTGGTCTGTCACCTGTACTGTACATCACGGTATGATACTAGTTTAAGGAAAGCGCTGCGGCCTGCGGCCTGATGTTAGAGAAGATTACCGGTAGATTCTAGCTAGATCTTATCGAGAGGCATCGCTCCCCCGGGCCGCACTCACAGCAGGGTCATTTAAATACCCAGCGAGTCCCGTACGGTGGGTGGGGTCAAATATATATCTATTCGTGCTCCCGGAGTTTCCACAGCCCTTCGTAAGCAATTAAATTAGCTAGCTTTGTCACCCCTCCTCCGCCACCTATGAGCGGTGTCTAAAGTAGTATGTTATTATAGGATAGGAGTTTTGGTAAATAAAGGCTACTGGGGCTCGACAGGAATGATCGCAACCCAATCATCCTCTCATCGTCTCAAGTCCTTTTCTATCTTATGTTCCGTAGCAACTGTCA
Organism: Tuber calosporum; assembly: GCA_003316355.1. Taxonomy (NCBI): domain Eukaryota; kingdom Fungi; phylum Ascomycota; class Pezizomycetes; order Pezizales; family Tuberaceae; genus Tuber; species Tuber calosporum. The sequence continues at coordinate 17,569 of QFET01001608.1, forward strand.
TACAGTTCTTGGGAACTCGTCAGAGTAAACACGGTCGTGCATCCAGGCGATATCATAATAATACTGTTACCAGATATTGAAGTTCGGGCAGTACTTGCCAGGATAACTTCCTTATTACGATACTATGTGGATTTTTTTTCTTTTTTTCTTTCAATTTCAAAGGAGTAGAATAAAATAAGATAAAAATATATCCACTGCCAATTACCAAGACTAGAAATTTTCAGTGTGATTTATACAGGGTTAACAAAAAAAAAAAATTTAATATTTGCTCAAAGGGGCTACTCTGATCGGCTTCTAGGATCCCATCGCCCCTTAGCGATAATACGAGGGCTATTCTCTGCCGGTACATTCCTCTACATTTTTAGAGGGGGGTGGCACTCCCCTCCAAATAATAAACTAAAAACTAAAAAAATACTTACCAATCTTACTCCTACTTGTACAACTCCTGCTAGAATCGGTGGTCATCTTGCCCCTCCTACACCAGGAAGGCGGACCTCAGCATCGAAAATAATCTCACATAACACCCCAAATACAATTGTCTGACAGTGAACCAAACACAGCATAGCACCACTCCAACAATGTCAATGATTGGTCTGCGGGTTTTTTTAAAAATCAACCACAGAAAAGGGGGAAGAATGGTGCAAGTTCAGTATGATACGGAAAACTACCCTAAGTATGAAAGGAAAGAACAGGAGAGGAAAAGAAAAGCCTATTGCTTAGCAATTATAAAAAGCCAGTAACATATTGTGAGAAACCCGATGCTGCACAACATACCCAGATACTTTCCAAGCGAGGGGTCCCCAAATAGTACTACGGTATAGTAACGCAACAGGGCGGTCACCACCGACTTATGGTTGGCCCATCACCGGTTCCTCAACTCCCGTTGGTGCTAACCTTCTATTACTACCCGGCCCCCAGACTCCAGAACCAATCCCTCTATCAATATCTTGTAGTTGAATACCACTTCCTACTCAATGATCCTATCACAGCGAGAAACTCCTATCACAGCTATGACAACAAACTAACCGAAGAATCTAGCTCTACAACAAGGAATCAAAAGAACAACCCCTCGATAACCCCGACCCTCACTTACTACTCACTAGTCCGTTCAGGCAATCCCGACTAAAGGTCAGCCTATAGCCCCTATTTTCCAAGCCACTAATAGCGCTCAGCATACTCTCATAAACAATCTCATTCTAAACGTCAATATCGAAAGTCAGCCCAAAAAACAAAGCGAGCCTCCTCTTCTTCACGGCAATCGTTCCTTGGATCGGTATTCCGTACGTGGTAAGGAGAGTATTCACGCCAGCCGCTAAAAATATGGTCCCCGGTTAGCACAAAGCCCCCCGACCGCCGTCTTCCAGGAAACCGAAAAGGGTACATACTATTCAACCTCCTAATGTCTCCCACCATTTTCGGGAATGATAAGGGGATCTTATTTTCCAAATCATATAATGGCTCCAGCGAGGTGGTATGGTCCCTGACTCCGCTGTTCATGACTCTTGCGTAGTCGTTATGGTCCCTAGAGCTTCCACAGTTAACCTGGCCTCTGTGAGAAGAAGCAAAAGTATAAAAGAAATCCCATAAACTAACCGGTTCCTAATCTTGACAAGAATATCCTCGCATATCTTCTCTAATCTTTTAATATCCAAGCTCAATGTTTCAACGGTTTTTGTTATCGTTTCACGATCTCCCGAAAGCCTATTAAGGCTGTGCAGAACGGTTTGGACACAGGCGAGGATTGGATCATTGCATTCAATGGGAGCGGCAGGGGGTCGTGCGAGACCAGCTAGGGTCTGAGCCGTAGGAGAAGCCAGAGGACAGGTTAGTAGGGGGTCCAGAAGACGGCCATCTGTCAGAAGAGGTGATAAGCTTCCAAGGGTGGGCTCTAGAGAGCTACGTGGAACAGGAGTTGGACGAGTACCTGGGGGTGTTGGCGTGCCCCCCGGACCGGAACCTGGCGAATAGGCTGGACTGTAAATTGAAGGGCTAGATGAAAGAAAAGCTTGGGGGCAACCTTGAGAAGGAGTTAAGGCTGCAGGGGCACTCGAATCCCCGGCTGTGCTCGCATGAGTCTCTTCCAATCTAGAGGCAGAAGCCCTTCCTGTCCATGTAATCGGAGTGGGGGTGAGCTTTCCTACCCAGCCCTCTGAATTGAAGTATGGGCCGCTCATAATAGGAGGAAGGGAGAAGAGGTGAGTGGTGGGAAAGATACAGCTAAGGTGGGGGGAGGTAAGAAATACCGATGAGGATACTACACTATAAGAGGTAGAGTCGTAGGAAGTTATGAGAGGTGCGTGCCCTAATTTTCCATCGCAACGCGAGCAATGAAGTAAGTTCTTGCGTTAACCTCCATGTGAAGTCACTCGTAAACAGATTGCAAAAAAACCCCTGGCCAAGACAACCAATTGTCGATGCCATAGCTTGCCATCATTTGAATATGCCAAGGCAATCTCGAGGGGAGGCTATTAGGTCCCGTATCTTGAATAGAACAGGGCTCTGTTAAGACGGTCTAAGTCGCAACCTTCAAATACATGCCAAAGTCTACCGATACAGGTCCACTACCTCCCGACCAAGCAATATGTCCTGATGTCACCTCAATTCTACCCACTCCTAGTGAATATACAACTTCTCTGATAGAGCCGCTTCCGGTCTTCTCATTTCTGGGTCTGTCCTCAACATTTGTATGTTTTTCGGGCATGGATACAGCTTTTAGGGTTGGTGATTGGGGTCTGGGATTGAGGTTTGGATAGCAGCTAAACACCGTCTTGAGCTGGTATGATATGTTGTGTTGAGTTGAGAGGCAAGTTGTGCAAGATTTTGGAACTGGGCGCAGTCAGAAAATCGGCAAGAAACCTTGGCACAGTCAATGAGGGGTGAAATGGTGGAGATGAACCCTGCTTTTCCGGTTGAGGAACGGCAACACAAGTTATCGATTTTATTCTGATAACTCAGGGAGACACCGCCTTAACAGGCATAAAGCCACCCACACCCTGGAACCTTGCCGAAACTGCACTTCATGTGTGTCAGTCAGCTTTCCAACCCCCTCTCCTCCTTTCAAGCCCCACCCCGCAAATCGAGACCCCGGAAGCTTCCCTTTTTGTATATCATTTCACCAGCGCGAATATCACAAACAAGCATTCAGAAGCAGCGTAGACTATAAGGGCCCCCTTCCCCCTTCACGCCTCTAGATCTTCACAACCAAGTATCAAACTTCTCCCTCCAATTCCTCCTAACCAACCCAACAATGGCCGCCCCCCCAACCATCACTACTAAAAACCTCACCGCAAAATTCTTTATGGTCTGCCTCCTCCCCCTCCTACCACCCCCAGCTAACTCTAGTAAACTAGAACAAAACCCTCTCCGACGACCTTGACGACGTCCTGACAGAGCAAGGCATCAGCTGGGTAACCCGTAGGCTAATCTCCATCGCAACCATATCGCTCGACATAAAGCACTACCTAGATGACGACATCGAGCACATCGACATCGAACAGACTGCGACCGGCGGCATCAAGGGGACTACCGAAAACCGGATCCTCGACTGGGAGTAAGTGCTCCACAGCGAAGCTGCGGAAGTGTGCTAATGTGGGGTGGGGGATGTGGTAGGGAGAGGCCCCATAATGACCACCTCTTTGGCGAACTCACTGCACAGAGTCGCAGGGTTAAGCTCGAGGATGTGCAGGATGAGTTTCTGAGGAAGGATTGGTTGGAGGACGAGGCCCGGAAGGATGGGCTTATCGAGGCCTTTGCGGTTAGCGTTAATGGGTGGAGTGCGCGTCAGGTTGGTTCCTCGCATCTTCGTGGCTCGCCGAGGTTTTGCTCGCGGGGAGGGGGGCTAATTTTGGGGATTATATAATTGTAGGTTTGGGGATTCGAAGAGTTTGATGGGAAGAGGCATTATTCTCGTCATCTCAGGTTTGAGAAGGGTGAAAAGACGTTGTTCAAGAAGATTGTTTACGATTACTTTGAGTAGATCGGGGCGGGCTCTTTCGTTTTCCCTGCTGCTGTGTTTCTGGGAGCTAGATCTTCTAGTTTGGTGAATAGCAGTTATGTACAAGTAGAAGCTTTGATTAGTTCTCATCTTGTAGCTGTCCTGCACTGCGGAGAAAATATTTCTGAATTATATTGAGCGGTATTATATAACTTTACCCGTCATTGGGATAGCAATTTCCCCCTCCCCCCCAGCCCAACTCTTCCCGCGGGGATCGTGAGCAGTGAATTCAGTCGAGTAGCCCGGGCCAAACAACATACAACCGTATCATGCATGCATGCAAACAGCCCCCCCAAAAAACCACGGATCCGAACAAAGAGCAGAACCAACGAAAAAAGAAAAAAGGAGACCATCAGTAATTAATAACCCCCTTCAAAATCCACACCTGCCCATTCGAAGCCTCATTCATCCGTTCCTCAACTTCGATATTATCCGGGAAAATCTGCAATTCATCTTTAGCCCCCTTCCCGTTAGAAAAAGACAAGCGGGGGGGGACACAAACCTTCTTAACACCCCCCTCCCACGCCCACCACACAGCCCTCCCGGCCAAGGTCTCTACTTTAACCCCCTCCTCCCAAGGATTCTCTGCAAGACAATGCGCCTCGACAAACCTCCTTAAATTCCTTCTAGCCCGATCCTCCCCACCCAAGCCCTTATATATTTCGCTGAGAACGTTACCACCAGCACCCCCATCGTCCGGATCCTCCCAGGGCTTCCGTGGGAGCTTCGAGATGGCGTAGTTTGTGGGGGCGAGGACGGTGGTGTTGGTATTGCGGTCGGAGACGCGCGTCGAGATTGATTCGACAGAGCGGGTGAAGTCGCTGAACACCGAGATGGATTTGTCGAGTGGAAGGACGTCGGCTAGGAGAGGGGGACCGGAGGGTGTGTCAGTTGTTGTGCTGGTGGACATGCTAGTTTTATGCTGGTTTGAGAGGCGGTCTTGTGGTTGTTGGTTGGAGGGGTAGAGGAGTGGGTGGAGGAGTTGGGATGTAGTCGTTGTTGTGAGTGCTAGGAGGAGGAGGGGGAGCTTCATTGTTTTTCTTGGGGTGGTGAGTGAGTTTGGTGAGGTGGAGTTTTCTTTTTAAGAGGGCGGGTGCTGTGACGTATTAGTAAAATCCAAGGAAGTTTAGGGCCGGGTAAACTTGGTTGGCCTACGTGTTTGGCAAATGATGGGGGTGAGCTCGAGCAAGTTCTTTGCTCGTGAGAAAGCGAGGGAAAATATCAAACACAGAGAGTTAGAGGAGTGAAGGATATTATTATCGGGAAGAGCGATGGGGGAACGGTCCCCGAAGATATTATACAGTATTGTAGCTAGCGGAACTTATCGACCCAGACAATACTCTGGAAGGTCAGTTGATTAAGGGCAGGGTTAGGGCTTATCCTAAGCTCATCCAGGTTCAACCAACCAACCACCACTCGAAACGACAAATAGAGAAGGGCACCCCTCATCTATCCACCCCGCCACCACTCCCAACCAAAAACCAACAATGCAAATCCCACTATCGAAAACACTCCCGCGCCTCTCGCGGTTACCACTACTCCTCCATCACCTACTACCACCAAAAACTCACCTTCTCGGCCAATCCACACGGCGAACCTACACAACCCCGGTCCTTGCCAAACCCACAAAATTCACACCACCGTCCCACCCCCCATCTCTGCCCCGCGGCCGGGACCCTATGAATTACCCTGGCCCCCCGACCCACCAAGACCCAACAAAACGTTACCCAAACACCATGCCGCCGCCAAACACCTGGTCGCACTACTTCCTCACCTCGCGAGTTCTGCACTTCTACATTTCTATCTCCACCCTGCTAGTCCTGGGGATCTGGGCTTCCGTGATAAACTTCCTCCGCACGACGGAGAGGGGTAGGGAGGTTGAGGGCGAATTATCATGGAGTCAGCCGCTAGATTCTGCCAAGCGGTTCTTGGAGGCGTATAGATTGCACGCACACGAACGGAGTCTGTTGGTTGCAGAGATGAGGAGGAGAAAGGTTGATGATGTGGATAAGAGGGGGGTGTATAGGCGAGCGCATGGGTTAGAAGAGGGAGGGCGCGGTGGGTGGCGG
>QFET01001614.1:0-15319 GCA_003316355.1 Tuber calosporum
GCCGTTTGCCATCCCACCGATTGGAAGTATATCTTTAGTGCAGCCAAGAACCTTCTCAAATCCTTTCTTGTTCCATCGAACGTTTCTGGACTCTTGAGCTTGGGTTCTCGCACCCTTCTTCCTTCGATGATAGCTCTCAATTCCCTAATCTGTTCCTCCAACACCCGTGTGTTGGCGGTCTCTCCTTCCAGATTAGTGGACATTCTTCTCGGTCTTGGGGTCGTGGGTGATAGGGTTTCGGTGGGGGATTGGGCTTCCGGCGTGACAGGGCTTGCAGTTCCTGTCTGTGATAGCGCTTCTATTAGCGCTTCTTCCAAGCCAGAGAGTTCGAGGGTGTCGGTCTCCGTGGTGATATCGTTGGGGGTTGCAAAGAGACGCAACCAAATGTTAAGGTTCGACTATCTATATCGCGCAACCGGCAACGATATATGATTCAGTCTATCAAGACACTTGCTCACTACTATTGCGACTACTCCAAGTCCAATAGTTTTCCCGAGCACTTGATAGAAGAAGCCGACAGTCAACTTCAACTAGAGGTCGCTAGGGGGAGAGTGGAATGAAGGTTTGATTTGATAAAGTAATAGATAGGAAATAACAAAGATGGTTGCGTGAAGAGCTATCTACCTGTCCCCCTATGGGTCCTTATATAAGCTTCTTCCCGCAACCCTAAACCTTATGGCTGTGCAAGTGCGCAGCCATGTGAAACTCATACATCATATGACCTTCTAAGTGCGAAGGTCATCTGCACTAATAATAACCTCATGACTCCCAAGTTTGCGTCATGCGCGAAACCCACATGACTCTAAAGTGGTCATGTGTGCGAAATCAACTCATAATAACCTCATGACTCACAAGTGTGCGTCATGCGCGAAACCCACATGACCCTAAAGTGGTCATGTTGCGAAATCAACACATAATAACCTCATGACTCACAAGTGTGCGTCATGCGCGAAATCCTCGTAAGCCTCACAAGGCTTACTCTGCTTTACTGTCCTTCCTGCCTAGCGCTCTTTTAGGCAATCGTGACATCCTGGCCCTATCCAAGTGCTACTGCTGGTTGGAGATGCATTGGTGAAAAGCCCAATTGGTTCTGGGTTAGTTTAGTCTATTGGTCTAAGAACTTGGTAATTTTCGCACCTTTTTCACAGCTTGAAATGCTGGTTCCTGCAAGTCAGTTCGGATCCATTCAGCTCCGCCGGTGAGCTCTGTGAGTGGTGCAGAAATGGTAGCGAAATGTGGAAGGAACTGTGCTGATCTTCTCTGGTGCTGGGTGAATGCCTTTATTATCATTTAGATGTCTAGGATATCAAGCTTTTCTGCAAAGAAAACACTCTTTTTAGGGTTGAGATATTGCTGTACTTTTTGCAGCTTCTAACAAAGTGCTTTGGTGTGTTTGATATCGTCGTGGTGTATATCGCTGTATATCATGATATCGTTAATGTATACCCAATGAAAGACTCTTATCTCTTCTGATAGTGTATCTTCTATGACTCTCATGGAGGTTCCTGGCGCATTTGTGTCTCCTTGCAGGATCACCTTGAAGGCGAAGCCTTCAAATATTATCTTGATAGTATTGTAGTTCTCATTCTCAGGCTCAACTCTGATCTAGAAATAGGCGTCACAGAGGTCTATTTTGCTTCGGAATTTGGCTCTGCCTACTGTGTTGAGTATGAGCTGCTGATTGGGAATAGGAGCTTCGTCCTTCTTGGTGTTATCACTCCTATGGTGAGGGTCTACTCATGGTCTTATCCTACCATCAGGTTTCCCTTCAATGAACATGCTGGCCCCTCCAGGAGTATGTGATCTGTTGAGTATCCCATCCCTGATCTGTTTCTCTATCCATGCCGTGAACTTAGAAATCAATTTTTGAAGGGTCTTGAAGGTTGGCATATTGACATAAAGGTCTGGGACCTTTATCATGATCTTGTGGTTAAACTGCCGCAATGGTGGTAGAGTTTCAGGTTTTCAGTAACAAATATATGAGGGAACATCTTTATGAAGTCTGGTCTATCTTCCTGTTTAGCTATTGCCGAGCAAGGCTGAGTGCTATTTTCATTACAGTTTACTCAGACTTTGTAGTCTGGGAAGTAAACTGTATTTTTCCATCAGTCTATGACTTCCCCAAAGAGTATGAGGTCATCCATACAGAATAGAATATCATAATCAGATACAGGAGTGAGGTTCAAATGGACATTGGGTACCTTCACCCTTCCAAATTCGATATCCGTGATGTAGCTGTGATTGCAGCTTGATCTGGATCCATTGACAGCAATTGTTAGCCTAACGTAATCAGGGGTATAATGGGTCAACACCTAGTTATGGGTCAAATATATTTCTTACAAAACAACTCCAGTAATATCAACCTCTCAACCAGAAACACTCTATTTACTCTCAAATTATAATCACAGTATCACAGCTGTATTTAGATCAAGTCAAGGTGCTTTTGTTTTGATAAAGTACTATGATGAAAGACAAAGTATACAAAGTGTATGATACTAAACAGTTACATTTAATCAGAAATATATTCATCATCAACTATGTTATAGTTGATTTAATGGCATGAAGAGTGGCGGAGATGTCTAGTAGTGGTCCTCTGGGCATAATTTTGCTGATTTTCCCACTAGGAAATGTGAGGTACAAAACTTTAAGTAGGGTAAATTGGACCTACATTTCGAACAACTATGTCATCATCCCTATCTTCATTTCAATCATCACCAGAACTTTCTGACTCCTCCAACTCATCATCAGCATAACTAATGACTACCTGCCTAGACTTATACTTCTTCTGTCACTACTCATTCAACTTGACAAGCTTGGCTGCCTCTGTTTTAAGGCTTACAACCTTCTTCTTCTCGTCAAGGACCTCCCGCTTTCTGTACTGTTATGCAAGTTGCTTGGATCCCAGTATAAGACGAACCTTTAATTGGCGGCGGCTAGGTTTGGTGCTCTTCCCTATGGCTTGCTGTTGCTGGAGGAGTTCTTTGGTAATGCTCAATTCTGCCTTTGTCTCTTGATGTAGGGAAACAACCTCTGTAAAATACTTTCTGATCTCCACAGTTGGTTCTATTTCTGGCACATCATGTACCAACTTTACCAACTGGTTTATCCTTGTAGATCGGTCACTCCTAGCAGCAAGTTGGCGATAACCTGTGCACTGAATTGCAAGGGATGGTGGGGATGAAGATTTTGATTAGAGAGTGGGATCACAGAGGATTCGATGTCGGTTGAATGGTATTAGACTTGTCGCATGCTATGCTGACAGAATGTTCTTCTTGGTAATGGTCTTGAGTCTTACTCTATAGAGCATGGGATAGAAGTCACCCTTCGGTAGCTTTATATATGGTCTATGGGCTCGCATCTTTGCTTCAACCTCCTGTGTGTAGTATGTATTGAGAGGAGAAAACATACCAACATCAAATGGCTGAAGCACATGGGTCGAGTGTGGAGGTAGGCAGAGGAGGTGAATATTGTACTCAATAGCAAATTCAATAAACTGAAAGTTCTCATAATGGGAATTATGACCATCAAGGATGAGGATTCAGTCCTGTTTGATGCTATTTGTCAGTCAGGTTTTCTGCTCAAAATATTTGTACCAACCACTCCTAGGTGATCTGGTAATTAGTGTATCTAGTAGGTAAATGAGTAATCAAGGCATCCTGCTTCTCCTCAAAGTCGATATTGCTATGATGACCCATAACATGTGTCCTTGCAGGATAGATGATAAGATGAGGCAAAACTATCCCAGATCCTGATACAGCTTCAATATCAGTGACTCAACTGCAGTCACCATCCTGAACAAACATTGGCTCCTCCTTGATGTTCTGCAAATGACCTGCCCAGTACCAGAGAGCTCAAGGACAAATCCCTTCTCATCCATATTAGAAATATTCTCATCTTGAACTTGAAACTTGCAGTGAGTATTGTAAAACCGATTGAGGTTGGATACAAAGATTGAAAGCTCTGTAGCATGTGCTCTCTGCTTGTCTAGTACCTTGCCAACCTTGGCTTGAATTTTTGGATACCGAATTACAAACCGTTGTATTCAGTTCTCACCTCCCTTCACTGCTTTTCCTTGATCTTTCAAAATGGTATAGACCATTTGATAAACATGAGAGCCACGTGGAGGCAACCCATATTCATCAAACTTTTTAACCAACTTGACCAAGGCCTTCTCCTGTTCATTGCTGAGTAGTTGCTGATCGGGATGGCATTGAATAGCTGACTGAGTGCGTCTATGATACCAGTTGTTTAGTGTTGTGTTGGAAATCCCAAAGTGTTGACTTGCTTTGCGAATTGAGAGTCCTGAAGTATTTCGGAGAGGTTCACAAGCCTTTGCTATCTTGTACTCTTGATTGGCTTTCATTTTAGGCATTCTTTAGTATAATCAGAGGTTTTTTCGTAAAGTTGTAACTAAAAGAGGCAAAGATATCGCTTAGGAAAAATACCTGTCCAAAGTAGTGATATTGAATTCAGTAGCTCACTTTGTATATCTTAGATTTTGAGGCAACAACTTGTGAAACCATTGAGATTACTCTACCCATTGTATATATGTAAGCAATGATGTGATTAAGGCAGCTTATGGGAAATTGTGATTGAACCTAGTGATATTTGTAAAAATTGACAATTACTGCAATAACAAAGATAAAACTGTATATATTTTTAAAATTATTACACATAATGAATGCTTATCTCACACATACATTCTATTAATGTCTTATGTATGAAAGAGTGGGGCATTATAGTTTTATTCACTTTTTGATTCACAATATATAATAGAACCTGGTGACCCATACCTCGGAGTTGACCAATAACACCTCCGATTACTTTTGTAGGGGTCCTCTAATTAGTATAAGAGATATATTTTGTTATGGTAAAGTGATTGCTGATTAAGATACCACCAATGGTTGCAGCATTTGTAAGGACCATGGCGGGGTTCTTATTAACTAGTATTGTGAATTCTAATGCTTAGAATGGTCTTGCCGCTTCCTTCCGGATGCCAACAGTAGTCTTGTAGGTTATGATTGTATTCCTGCGACCCTACTCTTCTGTGTCATCGCATTCTGCTTAATAGTGGTCTTCATTGCTATTAGGGGTGTCCTGGGTGACTGTTACATGATTGGGCTTGATCTCCTTCTTTGGGCAATCATTTACCATAAGTCCTGCTTCTCCACAGTAGTAACAGGCTCCTTCCCTCCTACAGCGATCCATTTCCTGCTTGCTTGGCTTCTTATATTTAGGAGGTGTCGATATTCTTACTAGAGCTTTGCCTTTCCCTGCTGGATTGTTGTTGGTTTGTTGTAGAGAGTGCTTAGCTTTGATTGGCTTATTCCCGGAGGTGCTAACGGAGCTGCCGCTAGTCCCATAGGCTCCTGTCTTGCACATTGTTAAATCATATCTTTCTGCCAATTGGACAACTTGATTCCAGGTATCGGTATTTCTTATCTCTGGTTCTACATTTCTTCTGAGCCTGTGATCTATAGAGTCCAAAAAGCATTGCCTTTGTGCATAGTCTGATATATAGTCTCTAGGTAGTCTTCCTCTTAGATCTCTAGTTCTCCAGCGATCTTTGATATTCTCAATGGCTTGCCTTCTGAGGACTGTGTTATCTTCTGCCATTTGAGGTACAGGTTATCAGTATTGATTAATGCTTCAAAGAACTGCTTAAATCGATTCCAGAATTCATAGAGGGATGGTTGGTTGTCTTCAAACTCATCCATGAGGTTGAGATAGGCACTATGTGCTCGCCTTTCTGTATCGGCCCCATTGTAGTCCACTCTATCCTCTGTGTTATCAAGGACATCATACTTGGATAAGTACTTGTTAACCCCCCTAACTCAGCCCTTGAGCTTATCTGGTTACAAATCTTCGCCTTCTCCACTAAACTTGGATAGTTGTGGACCCTTAATCTTTGGTTTTCTTGCTTGTTCTGGAGCGTCAGCCATTGTCTTAAATGATGGCAAGGGTGCTGGCGGGTGTCAGGGAGTTTTTAGTTCTTTCCCTTTACCCAGGGCAAGCGGTGGTGGTCTCGAGGGTCCAGGGCAGTCTGGAAATCCGGCAGGTGGTGTCACTCTTCTTGAGGGTACTGCAGATTGTGGTAGGGTTCCAAAGACTGTCTCCAAGATGTTCCTAGTTCTTGGTCTCGATTCCTGAACTGTCAGTATTCTCTGGAGTTCTCTTGGACTAGGTTTCTCTGGTAAGATCTTCTTGTCAGTCTGTATCAAGGTCTCCTGTTTGTAAGAAATATTGTCTAGGAGGTGGTGTATTGTAACCTTCTACTTCTGGTTCGGTGTCTGGTGTATTCCTGAGTATGCTGGGAGGTCTGGATATCCTTCCAAACCTAGTAATCTGACTTGTTCTCACTGTAATAATCAATGTAGCATCTGGGCCAGGCGTCTATCCTGCCGCTCCTGCTTCTAACTAGTTATCAAGAAAATAGAAGAGTGAGCAATCCTATCGACTGTTCTCATTCCTGAGAACCAGATATCACCGGTAGAGGCGAAAAAAATGTAACAGTTGCTAGCCAGTGTGAAAGGTTATACAATAGGGCCTAAGCGGTAGCCGGCTATCCGTTTGATGTTTAAGGGGGATCTCGCGAGAGGCGAATACAAGGACAGTATAATAGAATTATTAAGAGAGTGAAGGGGAACAATAGGATCGCAGTTCAACCTAGTGTATTCACAGCCTAAGAATCTGTCTGAAGTACGATATCTCTTGCTAGCCAGGAGACTACTCTTAAATACATAATATCTGAATACCTAGAGCTGAGGCTCTAGAAACCCGCAGCTAGTATCATTACTGGTAGGGGTAGAGCTAGCATAATCCTGTGACCATGCCGGAGTCCTTGAAAGCCAGAGGCTTTCCAATAACACTGCCGCTATCCTACAGCCAGTATAGATGTGCTGTTCCTTCGCTTGGAATTCCTAGGGCACAATCCTGCTGTTCCTCTAAAGCATACAGTAAGTAGAGCATCAGAATTTAAACAGTCTAGTAAGAAAATCAAAATACACAAGATATCAATTCCAATAAATGAAATCTGATAAAGAAAAAGCTAACTTAAGTGGTAATAGAGGTATTGGAACATGTTCACAGGTTACAGTTATCCTGATTTACTCCAGGAAGGCGGATGACGAACACCTTGTGTTTGTAAATAAGGTTCTTTCTCCTTTGGAAGTTTATAATCTTGCAGTATCAACTATAAAGTTAATTTTTCCCATGTATACAGGGATGCTTTTGGGATATAATGTGGTAATCTGTTAAAAACCTATCCTTAGTCTGCCAGACAAGGCACACTATCTTCTTTAACAGCAACAGGTAACGATACGTACCGCTCATCTTACCGCTCTTCAGGTCTCGTAGCTTTATGTCGGCTAGGGAACGCTGAGTCCTTTCACTCCTAGCCCTTGTGACTGCTCCTTAGCGATGCGTTCTCGGAATCACCTTGCGGTCGGTGATGTAAACGGATGGTCGTAATAACAGTAGAGTATAGATTGAACTAATAGGTAAAATATAACATAGGAAGTAACTTAGGTGGTTGCGTGAAGAGCTAGCTATCTGTGTCCGTGACCCTCCTTATATAGGCACTCTTCCCACAACCCTAACCCTGGTGACTTTACTATGAGTCACCTCTTTACTATGACTACCGTGTGAGTCATGGTATAACAAACATCCTATGACTCACAATTCGAGCCATAGTATACAATCCCCATTGTATCCAATTTTCATAAAAGGTCATGTGCGCTAATCGCGTCACATGCGTGAAACCCCTGACTCATACTTGTAGTCAGGTGCGAAAGTCATAACATCATATGACCTCACAATTGTGAGTCATGAAATCATAAACATAAATGAAATCAAACATTCATAATCATAAATGATCCCACAAATCGTTAGTCATGTGAAACGTTCCATATTGCTAAGTCACGATTTGTGACATAATCAATAGAACGAGCATACGTGAATAGAAGGTCGAAAGCATCAAAAATTGGAAGGCACCGACATCCATGAAGGAGTTGCACATATTCATTTGCTTTGCTGATTTTTACCGACCTTTAATTAAAGATTTCTCTAAATTCTGCAAACCTATTACTAACACTTTGAAAGGTGAACCCTGAAAATTTAGCTATGGACCAGAACAACATGGGGTATTTGAGGAACTTAAACAAAGGTTCATCTTGGTCCCAATACCCAGTCATTTTTGCCCAGAGAGAGATGCTATAGTGGAAACCGATGCTAGATATTTTGCTCCCGGATGTTATAACGCCTCCCTGGGTGTATCAGGCACCAAGAGGAATCCGTCACAGTAAGGTATAATGATAGTAACTCAGATCCTGAACTGTGGGGACTTCTAATGCGTATTACTACCTGAGATCTCAATAAGTTGTTTAACAGCCGTCGATAACTATAACGCTAGCTTTACTAAGTCCTAGACTTACTTACTATGGTTTCGTGCAAACTGAAAAGAAGTAATTGCTCTACCAAGTATATTGAAAACTCTATCGGTCGAAATCTATGATGTCTAAACTCCGGAGGGGCAGTCTTTAATGCATGATCTTGCTTTTCCAAAGCTTTCTATATCCTTCCATTTGATATCCTATCAACTAATATAACCCATCTCCGCCTTGTAAAGTCCTCCAATAAAACAAATGCCTGATTTACCTAAACGGTACTGTAAACACAATATGTATCATCCCGATACATTAAACAAAACATAAAACATATCAGGTATTAGTCTGATACATGAAACCCTGTTCAAATGTGTATGGGCACGATCTTATATCTTATCGGAATATGCTAACGCAATACTAAACGCGTATTGCGGGCACGCCTTGATGAGGAGAATTAGATATATGAAGGTAGATTGGTAGGTAGTCTGTTCCTTATTCTTCTAAGCGAGAAAAGTGGGTGGTAGCCCCTATATATACAAGAGTGCGCCCTCCCGTTATCTAAAAGAATATAAAAAGGGAAAAATATAAGTACGAAAGTGTTTTACTGTAACGTCATTAGGAAAAACATAAGTGCGAACGTATTTGACCCTGAAAACCTGCCAAGAAAATCCCTAAAGTTTATTTAAAACTAAAGTGGTGTGAGGGGTTTCGTTGTGGATGATAAGACATAAAGGACAGGGCAATAAACGTTAAAATATGTGATAAGCAAGCGAAATAACCCGAATACCAGATAAAGAATTATACATAAGAATCCTTATCCTAATAAAGAAATATAACAGAAATAAACGCATAGTATCTCCTAGCTATGGTAATGTATGCGCTGTTATAGGTATTGCGAAACACTAACCAGGTAAGAGAATATACGATATGTTCAAGGAAATATTCATATAAAAACGAATAAGAAATTTCAACACTTCACCTCATTATCTACAGCCCAGAAGTCCCATTAACCATGTATGAGCCAGTTTCGCTAAGATTTTGGTGCAGATATTGGCAAGGTTTTCTGACGACTCAACTTTTAGTAAAGTGAACGAACCGCGGTCGAGTTCTTCTCGTATTTTGTGAAAGTGAACATCGATGTGTTTGGTACGTTCATTGAGTTGATGGTTTGTCACAAGAAAATTAGCGCCGGTATTATCTGCGTGCAAGGCGATCGGTAAACTTAGTCGAATATCGTTGAGGCCTTTTTGGAACCATTGGATTTGTTGCGTAGCCAGTGACATAGCAACGTATTCCGCTTCGGTAGTAGATGTAGCGACGGAGGCCTGTTTCTTGGATCACCAGGAGATCCATGAACCATTTCAGATAACAAGGTATCCTGAGAAGGAGCGGCGGGTATCAAGGCAAGCGGCAAAGTCTGCATGAGCATAGACATCGATAGCGGGAGTTGCATTGGGTGGGTACGGGTAGAACAAGCCTATATTTTCCGTCCCAGCAAGGTAACGAAGGACGTGTTTAGCGGCCTTTAAGTGTGCTTGAGATGGGCAAGAAGAAAATTGAGAAAGAAATGAAATCGTATACGAGAGGTCGGGTCTTGTGCCAGTGGTGAGGTACAGAAGTAATCCTGTAACCGATTGGTAAATGGAGGGGTCTGGTATCCGTATGTCTTCTGTCTCTTTCGTAAGTTGAATGCCTTTTGGTAAAGGGGTAGAAACGGAGTGTGAGTTTTCCATGCCATATTGTTGGGGACTGACTTGATGTATTTTTGCTGGGTAAGATGTATGCCATCTGGTGTATACGTTACGTGCAAGCAGAGTAGGAAGTTAGCTTCCCCTTGGTCAGTGATCTCGAATGCCTTTTTCAGGTCTTTTATCAATGATGTGGTATGGGGGGAGTCAGCTGCGTGTATGGCAATGTCGTCGACGTAAACTGATAGGTAGATGTCGTGTTTGGTATGGATGAACATGCATGGGTCGAGGGCTGATGTCGTAAATCCTTTGGAGGTTAAATGTTTTGCGAAGAGAGCATACCATTCATTCGCAGATTGCCTAAATCCATAGAGACATCGGTTAAGTTTCCATACTTTTTCTCCGTCACGGTACCCAGGTAACGGTCGTAGGTAAACTTCTTCTTTGAGTTCGCCGTAGAGGAAAGCAGATTTGACATCGAACTGTCGCAGTCGCCATTTGTTTTTGGCGCATATCGCGAGGAGGAAGAGGAGAGATTCCTAACGGATAACAGGGGTGAATGTTTCTTCGAAGTCAAAGCCGGGAATTTGTGAAAACCTTTTGGCAACGGCTCTTGTGCGAAACCATTCGAAAGTCCCATCTGCATTATGTTTAGTCTTGTAAACCCACTTAATATCGATTATCTTTCTTCCAATCGGTCTCTCAACAACATCGAAGGTTTTTTTCCTTTTTAGTGCATTAATCTCGTCATCCATCACCGTGGTCCACAGTTCCTTAAGCGTATTGTGAATCGCTTGGTGAAACGTGGTGGGATCCTCATCCGGTAATTCAATAGCATATCTGCCAAAGTGTACCGGTGGGCGTGAGATTCGTCCTCACCTTGTCCTTGTTTCCGGTTGCTCATCTGGTAGGGCCTCATGTTCTTGAGGTTGTTGTTCCAAGGGAGCAGGTTACGGAGTAGGTGACAGTGTGTTAGGTCGGTCGTAGTTCTCTGGGTGTGGAGGTAATAGAGGAGGATGGATTTCAATCGCTGTTGTACAGTTGGTAGGTGACGTACTCGGGTCCAATTCCAAAGTGTTACTGTACGATTGCAGGTATAATGGAAAGAAGGGAGGATGGACGGTGGCAAATTTGGATTCCGGAGCAGGTGTTGTACTTGGCACTTCCGTTTGTTCAATCGTTTTCGTAGTCCAGTGTACCAATCGTGTTTCGGATATCTTATGTTGGGAGGGGATGTATATACGGTATATCCTGTCAGAGGATGTGTATCCAACAAGATAGCCTTCGATCGCACTGGTCTGTAGCTTCGTTCCTGGTTTTCTGGTCTCCTCAGGTATGTGGACGAAGTATTTGGTCCCGTATGGGCGCAGGTGGTTGATCAACGGCTTTTGGTTGTAGAGAGATTCATAGGGCGTTGAACCTCCTTTAGATCAGTAGGGAAGACGGTGTCTGAGGTATATGGCAGTTGCGATTGCTTCTGCCCAAAGTCTTATAGTTAAACCTTTTAACATGGACCTAGTGGCGGTTATTATGGTCCTGTTATACCGTTGAGCAACGCCATTTGATTCATGTGAGTAGGGTGGAGTTTTGTCATGAAGTATTCCATGCGCCTGAAACAGGTTTATCATTTCATAGTTCACGTATTCACCATCATTATCAGTTCTGAATCATTTGATTATAGCGTTATTTTGGGTATGTCACTCCTGAATGAACTGTTACGAGATTTTTACCGTATCGGATTTTACCTTGATGTGGTTAATCCAGGTGTATTTTGTGCAGTCATCAATGAAGGTGATATAGTACCAAGAATTACCAAAGGATGGTGTCAAGAATTTTCCGCATAAGTCGGAGTGAATTATCTCGAAGGGGCTTTGGCAACGGTGCTGTGTTGGTTCTGGTTTTCGTTTGGATGACTTTGAGGTAATGCAAGTTTCGCATTGCCAACCTGTAGGAACCTTAGGGATATGGGGTGTGTCTGAGTATTTGTCGGATTGAAGGTAGGCTGCTGAGGGATGACCCAAGGCTTCATGCCACTCTTTATAGGTCATTTTGTATGCCTGTTCCTTTCTTTCCTGTACGACATAATCTTGTCCGTCAAGCTTGCCCCTTAAAACCTCTTTATTCTCTCCCATGACATACATGTCCTTCCCTGAACTGCGTAAGGAAAACCCTTTTCCTAAAGAAACGATAGCGCACTACGATAACGGATTGCATTGACCCAACTTAGGAACCCAGAGAACATGTTGAAGAAAAACAGGAGATACATGGCCATTAGATTATTTGGCCATGAGCTTAACTGTTCCACGGCCGCATGACTCTATTACAGAGTCATCGCCTAACTTGACATTTCCTTTTTCTGGTTCAAAGTTTATAAGAAGGTCTAGGTTGCTTGTCATATGTGAGCTTGTGCCTGTATCGATTACCAAATTGTGTGGGTGAGGGGTCTTTTGCGTAGTGGTAAGGGTTGAGGATGTACTGACCGGTTTGTATGTCTCTTCCTTGCTGATCTTGGCGGTGTCAATCGCCGTCCTTTCCTTCTTCTTTTGGTTATCGGTCTTGAGTCTCTGACACTCTTTCCAAGTATGCCCTTCATTGCGTGCAGAGGGGTGATGCTTTTTGCAGTATGAGCATTCCTTGGTTGTGATCAATGTGCTGTTTCCCTTTCGTTGAGGTTGTTCTTCCCTTTTCCTTTGACAGTAGCGGTTTTATACGCCTTGTCTTCTTCAGAGTTAACCCAAGTTTTAAGGTCCAACAACCTGGTATAGACATGGTTGTAGGTAAGGTCCTCCTTGGTTTGGAGGTTATCGACGATGTTGTTCATCGACTAGGAAAGGGACTGGAGAAGGACAGCAGCTTTTGCTTCCGTTGACTCAAATACCGTCTTAAATGCAAAAGGTAGGGCGTAATGATCATTTTCGGTAGCAGAGGTACAACGGTGTTGCATGCGATTCCAGATGGTGTCGAACTTGCCGATGTGATCAGCGTTGGGTTCAGACGACTCGTATTTGGTATCGAGAACACCGTTGAGTTGGTCGAAGAAGGAGAAGGTGTTTTCTCTGTCAAATTTATCCTGGAACGCCGTCCACATTGTGTACGGCGTTTTGTGAGTTGCCAATAGGCTAAGCCATTTTGGATCAATAGTCTCAAGGAAGTAGGCCGATGCCCACTGGTAGCGATCGTGAAATTCATCTATAGTGTCAATATTCGGCAGATCCCCATCTTCATCCCATATTTCATCGGGGATGGTTTCCGTTCCTTGCACAATGTCCCAGCAGTTGAACAGTCGGAGGACGTACTCGCTGATGTCACGCCATGTGCGGTAGTTCTCTGGCCCAGTCAGCTTTAGGATGCAGCTGAGTTTGTAGCTGGGTGCGAAGCCGCTTTTAGAGATAATAACGTGTGTCTGTGCCCTTTGGTCAATGGGCAGAGGGGTTGCTGGAGGATTGTATGTCGAAGGTTCAGGGACAGTAGTTGTGGCTGAGGCTATGGTAGATTTTGGTTACACAAGTTATGTGCTTAGAATCGTTCTCTGTGACCACACACCCCCTTTAAGTGCAGACAAGTTTTATCAAGCCTGAAAATAACACGTTCACCTCTCAAGGATTTTTCTGGGAGTGTCCAGCCTCAGATGTGTTAACTTCCAGGTAATTGATAAAGTGTGCGGGGGAGTGGTGGGTAACGCTTGCGCGCACAAAGAGAGGAAAAAGAAGGAGACGGAGGCGAATGGTGAAAAGAGCTCGGTTAAGAAGTGGTTAAGGCCGAGAGTGTTTCGACAAAACTTGTGTAATGCCGAGGCCGAGAATGTCTGGTTTCGTCAAGAAGGAGCGTTTCATTTTTTCGATGTTTCGTGCCGAGAAATTAACTTTGCCGAGAAAAATATTTCGGGGTATTATTCTGGTGGGAAACGTAGATCGATGGCAGGACAGGTTTAGCTTCGTTGCCTGTGAGGTTTCGTGGTCTGTGGGAGGATATGAATGTATATCCTAAAGAAATAGGAGGCCCGGGCTCATAAACTGTTCAAATGTGTATGGGCACGATCTTATATCTTATCGGAATAGCCTAACGCAATACTAAGCGAGAATTGAGTCCACGCCTTGATGAGGAGAAGTAGATTTATGTAGGTAGATTGGTAGGTAGTCTGTTCCTTATTCTTCTAAGCGAGAAAAGTGGGCGGTAGCCCCTATATATACAAGAGTGCGCCCTCCCATTATCTAAAAGAATTTAAAAAGGGAAAAATAAAAGTACGAACGTGTTTTACTGTAACGTCAGTAGGAAAAACATAAGTGCGAACGTATTTGACCCAGAAAACCTGCCAAGAAAATCCCAAAAGATTATTTAAAACTAAAGTGGTGTGAGGGGTTTCATTGTGGATGATAAGAGATAAAGGAGGGGACAATAACCGTTAAAATATGTGATAAGCAAGCGAAATTACCCGAATACCAAATAAAGAATTATACATAAGAATCCTTATCGTAATAATGAAATATAACACAAATAAACGCACAGTATGTCCTAGCTGTAGTAATGTATGCGCTGTTATAGGTATTGCCGAAACACTAACCAAGTAAGAGAATATACGATATGTTCAAGGAAATATTCATATAAAAACGAATAATAAATTTCAACAAACCCAACATAAAATAAACTAAGTATCAAACGATAGTTAAAACCAATCATAAAACAAACTCAGTATCCAACGATACTTGAAACCAATCATAAAACAAACTAACCACTTACTAGTCCTGCTAGTTTTAGTTAGCCTTGTCAGCCTTAACAATAGTAACCAATACCGGTTACACCTCGGAAATAAAACCACTGTTACCAAAAACAAAACCAAAAAACATTCCCCCTAATCACGAAAATCAAAATCAAACCCAGGTCTTGATAATCTCGCTGTTACGATCCTATGCTGTAAGCTGGTTTTGCAACAGGTAACTACATCTCTTTGGGTGGGATGAATATGACCGGGACGTGGTAATAGTCCGGTACGGGGCGTGGCGCTAATCTCAGCCACCAGGGTAGGAGTACTATTGCAACGAGTAGTACTAGGCGGATTTCCACTATTGCTCTTAGGCCTATGCCTACGTTGTCTTGATAACTGAACCCTATGGTTCCTATTGCACAACGCCAATAGGGGAATGGAACGGTAAAGAGGTAAAGTAATTGTATAGGAAAGAACTTAGATGGATGCGTGAAGAGTCCTAACTACAGGTCGCCTAGAGGTCCTTATATAGGCACTCTTCCCTC
>QFET01001615.1:0-12206 GCA_003316355.1 Tuber calosporum
CTTTTTCCGTCTATGCAACCACTGCAGTCAACTGTGTCTACTTGGCCTATCGGCAGCTTATCTTGTGACTGCATAGCTCCCCCGGTAAGTGACTTTACTGAGTTGGCTAAATAGGCGCTACCTATAGCCAACCGTTCCGGGATCACCTTAGCCGTGATAAGACTGAATGCCTTTTAGAGTCCTGAAACGTCCCTCAGTAATTGCATAGCGCCTGGGCTATCGTTGTGTAAGTAGTAGAGTTTTATCCGGACAAACTTCCGTTTATCCCCGACTCTCAGATAGCTATTCCGGGGGACCCCCATACATCCCATAGGGATTATAGGCACCTAGAGTCCCCTCGGAAGGCCATCGGATGTCAATACTAACAACTTGCCCGGGTCGGCCATCGCACACCCCTATATATATCCTGCGGACAGCATCTGGTCGGAAGGACGGCTGTGACGTATACGGGGTTACGCTGCCACCTTCGATTTCTCAGTTTTGTTAGGCTTTTACCAACTGTCACCCTTTCCCACCCGTCGCAAGGGGCGAACGTGGGAGCCGCAAGGGGGTGTTGGACACGGCAAAATCACTCCAACGACCCTGAGGTACTTGTAGTAGGATTTCGCGTGTCGCATAACGTTAGGGGAGGGTAACTTGAGGTCCACGATTTCACAGGCGATCCCCAAGGTAGGGTAACTGGGCCCTATCATGGTGCAAATCGCTGCGGAAGTCTGTGATACGCCCCTTTGCGTCACCAGAAGGTTCCGCGTAACTGACCTATTTGTTACACGCGATTCCACGAGCTAGAAACACCTGGTTACGCGAATGTAGCACGCCCGGCTGCGTCTACACTGCTTACCATGTTTTCCTTGGGCTCCCTGTTACCCTTCCTAGTTGGTTACCCGGCCTAACTGAGGAGATGGTTTACCCTATCTAAAGGGTTACCCTGCCTAACTATGCTTCCGGGTTACCCTACTCAAGAGGGTTACCCTGCCTGACTGTAGCTCCGGGTTACCCTGTCTAGCGGGGTTACCCTACCTTAGTGTGCACCAAGGTTACCCGGCCTGGCTGGGTTACCCTATCTAATTAGGTACCTAAGTACCCTTTCTTCTTGAAAGGTACTTATGGTTGCTATGTCACTTTGCAGGTGTCTGGTACCGTTCCTGTCCACGTCCTAGTAGGACCACTGGCTGGGCTGAGGTTCGGTAAGCTAGACCAACTGATCTAGGGGTTGTTACATCAAGACACCCTTTGGATCCTTTGCATGCTGAGTTATGCTGCAAGGAGATGCCAACGCTCCTTGTACAGCTATGAGAGTTAAAGAGTTTGTCCTAGATGGATTTATTGGAAAATTTGTTTGGGCATACATGGATGACACTACCTTCTATTCAGAAACTGTTGAGGACCATATTTCGCACATCAGATCAGTCTTAGGAAGATTGAAGCAGCACCAGATCAAAGCATCCTCTGCAAAGTGCAAATTCTTCGCCACCAAGGTCTCACTCCCAGGACATGTTATAGATGAGAGAGGAATTCATGCAAGTCCTGAAAAAATTTGATCCTTCCAAGACTGGCCCATACCAAAATCGCAAAAGGATGTTCAGACCTTTATTGGAGTTGTGATATATCATGCACAGTTCCTTCCACACCCTGCCTCCACCACTGCCCCCCTCTCGGACCTAATCTCCCAAGATGTGTTTGAATGGCGACCGCTGAATGAGGAAGCCTTCAATCAGGTTAAGCGCCCGGCCAAGGAGACAATTCCACTCCGCCTCATCTCATATGAGACATCAGCTGATCTAATATACCTCTTTACTGACGCCTTTAAGGTTGGATCAGGAGCATGGGTTGGCCAAGTACCATCCCCTGAGAAAGCATACCCTGCCGCATTTCACAGCAGAAAGTTTGCTACAAGTTAGCTGCACTACCCTGTCCATGAATTGGAACTTTTGGCGATTGTGGATGCCAGTGAGTCATTCCATCCGACTCTATATGGCAACAAGTTCACTGTTGTTTCTGACAACCAGGCACTATCCTTTTTTCAGAAGCAGACTGACCTACCTTACCGCCAAACTAGATATCGCAGGTTCCTGCAATCTTATGATTTCGATATCATACACAGACCTGGTAAAGGCAATGTCCATGAAGATGCACTATCAAGGATCTATGAAGACACCCCTGCTGAAGAAGACCAAATACTCGAAGACTATACTGAGAAGAAGCCTATAATGACTACCTCCTCCGCCATGAACAGTGTATCAAGACACTTCCTCAACATTGGCCATGCCCTAAACCCTTCTTCTGCCCTCACTCTTCTAGAACCCTCTCGCATTCTTACTCCTGAACACCACTCTATGTGGAACTCACATCATGGTACCAGCTCAAACCCCTCCAGCTCCCAAGCGAGTCACTGCTCAGATTCTGTTGAACAAGCCATGGACAATGCAGCAGATACCCGCGAGCTTGCAACCAATGCCATTCAAGGTTGTAAAATCGTCGTAACCTCCTCCTATCTCAGCAACCCTCAAGAGCCATCCCATGCCGCAGTACTTATTGAGCAAGCTAAAGCTCAACTGTCTGACCTTGCAGCCAGAATTAACAATACTCCAGGAGATATGGACCAACCACAACATCCAGATGCTATCACCAACTGCTTTAAACGAATCCATGATTCTATCAACCAATTGGAATCCCTTGCAGTCACCACCTCCGGAAATGCCGCCCCCAGCAGCCTACCTATTGAACATGACACTCAGCCCACACCAGTCCCTCCTCGACCCCCAGTCAATGAACTGGACCGATTTCTTGAATCTAATAAACACAGAGCCATGCACTGGACTGCCTGTGTCTGGGAAGAATGCTAAACCCACATGAATGGAAAGAATACAGGATACTTTCCCTCAGGATCTCGCGATATTCTAGGACCCTTGCCTCTTTACTCTTCCTCCAATCTTGTCTCCCCTCATCATCCCAAGCGCAGAGCAGAACACAGATGGGCTGTTCCCCCTCCCCTCCACGATGATGATGGCTGCCCAGTCTTTCATACAGTTATCGATAAAGGAAAAGAAAGAGAAATACAGGATATCGACCAAGGATGGGATCTACCTACCCCAGAAGCACCTGTCGATTATGAGGACTGCTTCTTTGATCAGCCCTCTTCACAGCTTGATCTTCGCGCTTTTCAGCTTACCAACTACATGAAAGGAAAGTGGTACTCCAGCATTCGAAATGCTATCCAGAAGGACCCTCTCCTTGAGGTTGTTACCAACTCTATCGACCACCCTGACTGGCTCTCATATGATGGAGTTCTCGCCACAAAGGGGAAGGATGACAGTAGAGACTGTCCTTATGTCCTCTATGAACCAAGCTATCAAGTTGCTAACATCAGAAGCGAAATTGAGCCCATTACCCATGAACAAATGGCATATATTGGTTGGCAGAAATGTTTTGAATATGCTTCAAGACACTTCTACTGGCTCTCCATGAGGAACGATTTCAAGGACTATGTCCGCAGATGCCACCTATGCCAGCTCAACAAGCAACCTACCACTGTCCCTGAAGGATCAGTCACCCCCCTCCCTGTCTCCAGGCAGCCATTCTCGTCCCTTGCAATCGACTTTGCAGGACCCTTCCCTAGCGATTCCAAGCTTGAACTCATCATGGTTGTCGTGGACCGATTCAGTGGCTTTACCTACCTCATACCAGTCTCCCATAATATCACAGCTATCGAAACAGCACATACCCTCATTGAGCGAGTTTTCTCCATTTATGGTTTCCCTACCTCCCTAGTCTCTAACAGAGACCCCAAGTTTACCTCAGGCTTTTGGAAACAGCTTATGGCGAATCTAAATGTTGATCTCAACATTGCTACTGCTTACTATCACCAGACTAATGGACAGACTGAGCGCAGAATCAGAACTGTTCGCCTATGCCTTAGGAACTATGTCAACCCTAAAGGTCCCAAGTGGGTTCGCCACCTACCTCATGTCCAAACTGCAATCAAATGCAGCTCCCAGCGATAGCACAGAACTCTCCCCCTTCGAAATCAACTTTAGCAGACTACCAAACCTCCTTCCTAGCGTCAGAGTTCTCCCCACTTCAGTACCAGCAACAGACGAGATTGCTTTCCAGATTATGAAGAACCAGCAACTTGCCAGAGATGCCCTCACGAAGGCCAGAGCACGCCAAACCACCTCCAGCGAAAACAGAAGAAAGGATGGACCCCCAATCATCCTTAACGAAACTGAAGTTATCCTCAAATCAGCACCATATGTCCATAAGGTTGGACAAAATCACAAGCAAGTTGGACCATGGTTTGGACCCTTCTCAGTGAGCGAAGAACCTGACAGACATAACAACTACAAACTGATACTCCCCCCAGTGATGGCAGGAAACCACCCATAGATCCATCGTAGCCATCTTCGCATTTACCTAAGACCCAACCACTTCGCCTTCGCAGGAACACCTGAACCCATATCCAAAGAGCCTGTCACCATCGATGCTAGTGGACAAGAGAAATGGGAAATCGAAAAGAGACTCAAAGATCGAATCTATCGCAGAAAAAGACAGTTCTTGATCCATTGGAAAGACTATGACAAAATCGAAGCAACATGGGAACCCCTCTACAACCTTGAAGGCGCCAGCACCCTCATCAGATCCTACTGGTTTGATACCTATAATGAATCTATACCTTTCATACTCCCTTGGTCCCATGGCGAGACTTTCTCTGCCTGGACACTTCAGAAACCAGACTATGCCGCCCTCTCACCTGAGCTTGACCCTGACGGATTTTGGAAACCTCTCCAAGACTCAGACTACTCAGAATCTGATACTAGCATAACACTCTCCACCTTGGATGAATCTGAGATAGAAGGCTAACTGCTTCATGGTATTGTCTTCGCTACTATGGGGCTTATAAAGGTGTAAGGTCCTGACACCAGTGATGGATATATGTTTACTGATTAAGTTATATGTTTTGAAATTGAGTGGAATGCTCCAAAGGCGGGTTGGTCATTAAGCCCTTTAGGATATTCCATATTGTTTTGTTTGATTTATTTCTTTAAGGGGAATGTAACGGAATCCTACTATGTTTCTACTATTACTACTAACTTGATGTTGGTTATTACTTATTTGGGTTTATACCTGATAAGCGGTACTATTTGGTTGTCCCTCCCTACCAGGTTATGACTTCCTAACTGGTTATTCTTTCCTTGTTTCGCTTATCACTACCCCTCCTTGCTTCTACCCATTTGTGTATCGCTATCCTCCTGCTATACCTACTGGATTTGTATAGTAGTAGCGATCTTTTGTTCCTTCCTGTTTGGATTCCATTACTTATTTTGTTAGCTCCATCCTGTCGCATTTAACCCTCCGTTTTTGTAATATGGTTACCTTGGTATACTGCCTCTGTTAGCATGTTTGTTGGGCAGGATGTTAGCACTTTTGTTTAGTTTTTCCTAGCTACAATCTTTTGTATTTAAAGAGCCTGCAATCCCTTAAGGATTCGGACTCTCAAGCCTCACAGGACTATCATCTTTAATAATACAAGTTGAACGGTCACTCTATTAGTTCCATACCTTTTACCTTGTCTATTGCAAACCTATCCATCGAGGCTTCTCCGCCCATCCTAATAGTATCTTCAGGGTACCTTTGGGATTCTCGAGATACTCGGGAGTAGGTTCCAGACGTGGTCTAAGCCAGTCGAGGGGAGGGGAGTGC
Organism: Tuber calosporum; assembly: GCA_003316355.1. Taxonomy (NCBI): domain Eukaryota; kingdom Fungi; phylum Ascomycota; class Pezizomycetes; order Pezizales; family Tuberaceae; genus Tuber; species Tuber calosporum. Next base: position 5,701 of record QFET01001615.1, read on the forward strand.
TCCATGAGGAGAAGAAAGGAAATAATACAGGTGAGGCAAAGGAAAATTCTAACACTGATGGTTTGCCCCCGCCACCCAAGGGGAAGCGGGTATAGACCCTAGGGGTATTCAGGAGCTGGTAGCCAAGCTCTGCAGCTCGGGAAAAGTAAGGGAAAGAAACTGCTAACTTTTGAGGAGGAGTGGGCCCGTAGCAGGTCGCAGGAGGGGTGGTGGATGTTGAAGTCACCCAAGGAAAGAACTGGAAACCAGTCCAAAGGAAACAACTCTAGAGGAGATATAGTTCGCAGGGAGGGTACCCTGCCAGGGAGAGAGTACAAGTTCAGTACCCGAAGGTGCGAATAGGAAAACCTAAACAGCCTGTCCGTCAGGAAAAAGTCAAGGCCCATGGTCTCAGTTCTTTCAAAGAAAACAGGAAGTATGACACTCATGGACAGCAGGGAGGAAGAAAAATAACAAGTCACCCGTGGCTTTTTGGGGGAGGAACAGGGGGGGGGGAAGGACTTAAACCCAGCAAAAGTAGGGACACGTCCTCGAAACACTGGAGGATCCTGGATACACACTAGGGAAACAGGAAAGGAAAGGTCAACTAAGGAATTAAAAAAGGAAGAAACCTATCCCAGCTACCCAAGTAGTTGTGTTAAGCAAGGGAGAGAAAGGACGAGGCCCGAGGGGCCCCATGCGGTTGGGAGGCAGATGTGCATTCCATTATTGGGCAGAGCCCATTGGATCGCGAGGGGCAGGAGAGGGGCTGGGCGCCACCTAGGTGGGTGGGGTACCGTGCCAGTACGAGGACCTGGACATGCCATGGGCGGACTGGGCGGACCTCATAGGCCTGGCAGTGGAATGGTCAATAGCAGGGCCCAAGGGATATTGGGGCGGTGTGGATGGACGCGAGGGTGTTGTGGTGTCTGAAGAGAGGTCTGGCAGGACATCCATCTCGTCATTGTCTGTGAGGGGCGGGGCAGCATGAGGTGCTGGTGTGGGAGGAGGGGGCCTAGATGGGCAGTCACTGTCATGGCCAGAGTGATCGCCATTGCAGTTTGGGCAGTGTGGTGGAGAGGTTAGGCAGCAGTTTAGTACAGATTTGGTGTTGCCCTGCTTGGAGCATGAGGGATTAGAGCACCTGTGGTTGGCTCTCGTGTGGTGAAGGGAGCAGAAAGAGCAGACCGGGTGGGGGGTCTTGCACCGGGGGGGCTACATGACCAAAGGCCCAGCAGTTGTAGCACTGTGTGTAGGGGGAGGAGGAGAAGGCCCTCTCAGTCACTCTATTGGCTGAGAATAGTGGGACGTGTGGGAGGAGGGAGGAGGCATACTCGGGGGCGGTGGATATAACAATCGAGCAGGGGTGCTTGAGGCGTGAGGTGGGGTACCTATTAAGGAACCTAGCAGAGAGGATAGGGACACCAGTAGAGTTAAGGATTGAGGTGGAGAGGCGTGAGAAGAGGTCATCTTCATTGTCAGGCAGGCAGGAGGAGGGGACTGAGTGGATCACTATTTGAACGGCTGTCGGGGCTGGGCGGGAAGGGAGCCAGGGGTTGTCGCCAACCGGAAAAGATTGGTTGAGGCGCCTGGTGAGAGCGTGAAAGTATGAGGCATAAGAGAGGGTGGGGACCTGACCATCAAGGGCAGTGAGGGAGACTGTGCCTCACTCATTATTAGAGGCCGTGGATCCACGGGGGAGGGAGGAGTTTGCATCAAGAAGAACAGAGGCGGCCAGATCAGGAAGGAGTCCGGTTATGACTGCTGTATCGGGGCGGAGGGCTGTTGAGGTGATGGGGGTAAAAAACCTGCAGGCGGCTGTGTTGAGGGGAGGGGGGAGAGGGCTGTAATTGTGGTTGAGGGGAGCGAGAGCCAGAATTGTGGGAGGTCGGGGTCACTTTGGTGGCTGTCACCGCCGCAACCTTGGCCATAGAGGGTTGGCTGGTCAGGAACTTTCTCCTATTCCTTCTTCCTACCACAATCTGGGAATAGGAGGGGGCGAGAGTATCACGGTCGCGGAACTGATCACTGGAGAAACAATGGATGACCAGGGGGGTGCCTTCAGAGGCAGGGGGAGAAGGTGGGGGAGGAATGGCAGATGGAGTCGCTGGGTGCCTCTGGGACATGCTAGGATGGGGAGGGATGGCTCGAGGAGTGGTGGTAGTGGGAGGAGGTGCAAGAGTGACACGGTGGACCAGGTCACGAAGCTCAGGGCGGATTGAGGCCAGGCTTGGGGCTGCAGGGTCGGCAGTTTGGGAGGGGTTGGGTAAGCTGGCACTGAGAAGTGAGACTGCTGAGGAGAGGGAGTCAAGCTGGGCGCCAAGGGCCGATATAGCACGAAGAGCGCCACACAGGAACGGGATCAAGGTGATCTCTCCAGTCGTGAGGTCATCGCGGCCTTAGGGTAAGATTGTGTGGACTTGGGCGGACGAGTAGTGGATGACTTCGTTGGTTTCGTCAAGGAAGGAGGTGAGAAACCCGAGGTGGGGGGGGATGTCCACTGTGGAGGCTGTGGCTGACAGTGGTGCAGGGGCGGAGGCGAAAAGAGGGGAGGAGCAGGACCGGCTTGCGCCAAGACCAGGCTTAGGGTACGAAAGGACCTAAGGGAGGAGGAGTGTGGGTAGGATCGTGGGAACTGAGTACACTTTTGACGTGGTGGTGCAAAATGTAGGGGCAGGAAAATAGGGGTGGCGAAGCGTGTCCTAAATACAGGCCGCTTATTTTTATTTTTATTTTTTATTTTTACTTTTTTTATATCATATATTCATTGTTAAGGTACAAGACCTTGCATGCAGCGCTAGCTATGGCATAAACAAAACCTTAATTACAAAAACCAAAAACAAAAGAAACCAACAGCACATTGAGCTCCAACGGGACAGGTAACTGTCCATACACATTGTACGGTAAACTCAAGAAAGGAAAAGCAAGTCAAGGAAACATACAGAAACCAAACTATCAGGGGAGGAAAAACTACAAATTATCAAGAACTTGGGGACGAAAAGAGAGTTTGGGCAGGAGACCCTATGGGGGTTGGAGCAACCAAAGGAGGTGGCAATGAGGGGGGGTATAGCAACATGTCCGGAGGGAAGCCGACCTGCGTCTCTTGTAAATAGTCGAACAGGTTGAGGAGGAGTGGTATCAAAGACCACATGGGGTCGTCCGTGCCTATCCACACGACACCATGGAGGTGGCGTCTGCGGGAATCAGCGGTAGCTATGCACAAGAGTGTGGCGTGCTGGAAGTCTTCGTCGAAGTCCCAGCATCATAGACAGAGTGTAGACTCCCCTTCGGAGGCCCAGGAGGTATGTAGGGCCAGGTAGCTCTTGTGGGCATGCATTTGGTGAATGCGGCCCGCCATGAACTTGCCGTGGCGGATGAAAGGGTGTTTGGACAGGGACGGTTTGTAGGGGTAGTACTGTGGGGGAGAGCAGGCCTCTCCCCAGTCTTTGATGAGGATCTGGTGCACCTGTCTCCTAAGGCCAGTATAGGCGGCGCGCATGGCAGGGAGTGGGGGAAGAGGAGGACAGAGAGGTGTGAGATCTGCACGTGGCAAGGGGGCGAAGGACAAAGATCCCAGAATGGGAAGGATGAGGTAGGCCATAGCATCTACTGGGAGGTGGGTGCGGGCTGGCGGAGAGGGATGGGTAGTTTTGCAATGGAGAGAATTGACATTGGGTTGGAGGCGCCGTGTGAGGTGACGCTACGAGTCAGCGGCGTGAGACTGCAGGAGAGAAGTAAAGTCCAAGGGGAGCCGCCCTGCGGCTAGGTTGTTAGTGGGTGGGGCACATGCCAGTCTGAGCGCAGCAAGCCTACGGCGATGGGAACTGAGGAGGCTGATAGGAGGTAGGCAGTGCTCAAGAGAGAGGACAGAGAGTCTGGTGGAGCGGAAGCAGTTGGTAACCCATCTCTGGATCTGGTGCCAGAAGACGTCCATGTCCCGTAGCATTCTGCGGGAGGGTATGAAGAGGTCGGCTCCATAGGTGAGGATGGGGAGGAGGAGGGAGACAGCAAGGCGGTGGCAAAGGTGTGGGGAGAGGCCAGCCCACGGAGGGGAAAGCCTGCGTACAGTGGAGAAGGCACCATGAGCGAGTGCAAGTCGTTACGAGATGTGGGTCGATGTGGAAAGGGATGGGGTGAGCCAGTAACCCAGCCAGCTGAGCGAGCTGGCGGGATGGAAGACCTGCCCATCCAAGTGTATGGGGATAATGCAAGGGGAACCACGATGGTTCTGGGTGCGCCAGTGAAAGAGCTCCGTCTTGAGGACTGAGAAGGGGACCTAGTGCGCTGCTATGCGACGCTTGATCCTGGATAAGGCTGCTTGAAGCAGCTGATCGTTGCGGCGATAGGAGGAAGATGATACAGTCAATGCAAAGTCATCAACACAGGAAAGTATAAGGCCCCTGGGAAGGGGAAAATGAAGAGAAGAAACATAAATAACAAAAAGCAAACGAGATACAGGAGACCGCTGAGGGGTGCCGTCAGAAACGGAAGAAAAAATTCCCTGCGAGCCCAGGAAGAGAAGACCACAGGTGCGGTCATTGAGGAAGGGCCGGACTCAGGAGATAAGGTAGTGGTGGACCCCTTTTTTCATGAGTACAGAGGAGAGAAAGTCGGGGTGCACTTTGTTAAGACCCCCTTTGATGTTAAGGAAGAGGGTGGAGACACGTAGAGCTGGGCGGTGGAGGGTGCGTACTGTGTGGGCTAGGGTGGTGATGGGGTCAAAGGAGGAAAGGCCCGCGAGGGAGCTACATTGGCAGACTGAGGAGGCCACAGGCACTTGCGACGAAGGCGAGGCGGGAGGCGACAATTCTCTCAAGTCAATTGGAGATTGTGACGAGAAGAACGAAGACCCTAAAGGAGGCCGGAGTGTCGTAGGACGGCTTTCTGTGCTTGTCCAGGACAACTCCGTTGGCCTTTTTAAGGGAGGGAGAGTGGAATCCGTGGAGGAGTAGAGGGGAGAGGAGGGCGACTAATAAGGAACGGGTGGTGCGGTGGACCACTTTCCATACCCCATAGAAGACGGTATAAGGACCCAGCGCAGAGGATGAGGAGGAGGCCCTGAGGGCGGCAGAGATCTCGTCTGAGGACAGCTCAGGAGCATCGGATTAGGGGCGAAGGATGGAGGGGGTGCGCGGGGAGGGATGAGGGGGAAAGAAGTGGTTGAGGAGAGTACTGTTAATGGACTCTGGAGTGTCAGACCCTGGGGGGGTAGGGAAGCGGGTTGTGGGAGAACCTAAGGTAAGTCGCTTAGTGGCCCAGAGGGAGGAGGGAGTGGTGTTCAATAGGAGGGACGTCGAGTGGGCCTTTTTGGCTCTTTTTATGGCTTTGAAGTAGCCAAGGAGGGCAAGCCTAGCACCAGAGATGTCACTGGTAGAACGGGTAGAGCGGGCTTTGCGAGCTGTGCAGTGGTATTCTTCCCTAAGAGTAGAGAGGAGTGGTGACAACCAGGACTTGGCCCTGGGCGACGGGCGCGAGAGGGGTGTGTGGTTACGCAGTAAGGACAGAATGCGACCGAAGTTTGTGTCAAACTATGAGGAGTGAGAAACAGAGGCGGGAAGGTGGGGAGGCTCAGGGACTGTAACCACCTTAAGGAGGGGCGAGAGGGTGGCCCAGTCAGTCAGGGCCCAGTTGGGCCGGGGAGGTAGTTGTGAGTCCTTAGCAAGCCTAAAGGAGAGCAAAATGGGAACATGATCTGGGCCAGACGAAGGGTGAGGGGTGCTCCATGTGGAGAAATATGGAAATAAACTCTGAGAAGCAAAGGAAAGACCCGAAACAGAGGGCCTGCCACCACCGCCCAGAGGGAACCGGGTGAAGACCCCATGGGTATTCAAGAGCTGGTAGCCAAGGTCAGCTACTCTTGAGAAGTGAGGAAAGGAAACTGCTAACTCAGTAGGAGAGTGGGCCCGTAATGGGTCACAGGAGGGGTGGTGAATGTTAAAATCGCCTAGGGAGAGAATAGGAAACCCATCTAGGGGAAACAACTCAAGAGGAGAAATAGTACGCAAGGAGGAGGCCCTCCCGGGGAGTAAATATGAGTTCAGTACCCGGAGGCGTGAAAAGGAAAAACCAAACAGTTCGCCCATCTAGGAAAAATCAAGGCCCTTAGTGTCAGATCTTCCATAGAAAATGGGAAGTATGACACTCATAGAAAGTAGGGAGGAAGAAACGTAACAAGCCACGCATGGCTTTTTAGGGGAGGAGCATGGAGGGGAGAAGGACTTGAAAACTGAAAAACTAGGGACACGACCTCAAAACACAGGGGGGTCCTGGATACAGACCAGGGAAATAGGAAAGGAAAGTTCAACTAAGGAATTAAAAAAGGAAGAAAACACATCGCAGCTACCCAGGCAGTTGTCTTGAGCAAGGGAGAGAAAGGACGAGGCCCTAGGGGCCTCATGCATGGGAGGGATAGTTGTGTAATCCATTACTGGGCAGAGCCCATAGGATTACGGGGGGCAGGAGAGGGGCTTGGCGCCACCTGGGTGGGCGGGGCACCATGCCGTGAGGAAGACCTGGACATTCCAGGT
>QFET01001616.1:0-48634 GCA_003316355.1 Tuber calosporum
TGTTCAGGGGTAAGAATGCGAGATGGTACTTGAAGAGTGAGGGCAGAAGAAGGGTCTAGTGCATGGGCGATGTTGAGGTAGTGTCTTGATACACTGTTCATGGGTGAGGAGGGGGTCGTTATAGGTTTCGTCTCTGTAGGGTCTTCGAGTATTTGGTCTTCTTCAGCTGGGGTGTCTTCATAGATCCTTGATAGTGCATCTGCAAGGACATTGTCTTTGCCAGGTCTGTGTATGATATCGAAATCATAAGTTTGCAGGATGATATGCCATCTAGTCTGGCGGTAAAGTAGGTCAGTCTGCTTCAGGAAAAAGGATAGTGCCTTGTTGTCAGACACAACAGTGAACTTGGTGCCATATAGAATCGGATGGAATGCCTCAATGGCATCCACAATCGCCAATAATTCTAATTCATGGACAGGGTAGTGCAGCTGACTTGCTGCAAACACTCTGCTGTGGAATGCGGCAGGGTATGCTTTCTCAGGGGAGGGTTCTTGGCCAACCCATGCTCTTGATCCAACCTTAAAGGCGTCAGTAATGAGGTATATTGGCTAAGCTGATGTCTCATATGAGATGGGGCGGAGCGGAATAGTCTCCTTGGCCAGGCGCTTAACCTGTTTGAAGGCAGCCTCATGCAGGGGTCGCCATTCAAATACATCTTGGGAAATTATATCCGAGAGGGGGGCAGTGGTGGAGGCAAGGTGTGGAAGGAACTGTGCATGATATATGACAACTCCAATAAAGGTCTGAACATCCTTTTTCGATTTTGGTGTGGGCCAGTCTTGGAATGATCGAATTTTTTCAGGGTTTGCATGAATTCCTTTTTCATCTATAACATGTCCTAGGAGTGAGAGCTTGGTGGCGAAGAATTTACACTTGGCTGGCTATGCTTTGTTCTGGTGCTGCTGAAGTCTTCCTAGGACTGATCTGATGTGCGAAATATGGTCCTCAACTGTTTCTGAGTAGATGGTAATGTTATCCATGTATGCCCAAACTAATTTTCCAATAAATCCATCTAGGACAAATTCTATAACTCTCATAGCTGTAGCAGGGGCGTTGGCATCCCCTTGCAACATAACTCTGCATGCAAAGGATCGAAATGGTGTCTTGATGGTATTGTATTTCTCATCGCTGGGAAGAACTCGAATTTGGAAGTACCAGTTTGCTAGGTCATAAGTGGATCTGAACTTTGCTCTGGCAACAGTTCTGAGTATCATGGCTTGGTTGGGAATCGCTCCATGGTCCTTAATAGTAATATCATTCCTGGGTACAAGGTCTGCAAGTAGTCTGATAACGCCATTGGGTTTCAGCTTTGGGAATATATTGACTGTGTTGTGTGCCTCGCTTGGGTAAATGGTTCCTATAGTTTTCCAGTCCTCGATCAATGCTCTGTATGCTGGCATGATCTTGTCTGGGAATGTGAAGAATCTCGGATTGTGGTCGGAAATTGTTTCTTTCAGCTGGATGTGGTGGTTGACATCTCTCAAGGGTGGTAATTCCACTGTCTTCTTGCCAGGGAATACTGTAGGAAATTCGGAAATGAAGTCAGGGGCATCTGCTTCATTCATGGCTGAAAATCGCGCATGAGTTGCTTTCTTGCAGGTCAAGGTAATTCCTTTGTCAGGGAAGGTGATAATAGATTTTCCGCAATCTATTACAGCATGGTGTGCAGTAAGGTAAGGCATTCCTAAGAAGATATCATAGTTGTCCAGGGAACAAACTAGGGCTTCAAAGATATTGCCGCTTTCCTTGTCAATCTGTATGACAGGCTTTGCAACATAGTTGATTGCTGAGCATGATCCTTTAACTGCCATCTTCAGGTTGATTGGGGTCTCGAGGTCTCTGGTAGGGATTTGGTGGGTAGTGACAAACTTTGCTGATATCAAGTTGTCTCCTGTAGTTCCTGTATCGAATAGTGCCTTTGCTTTATGGCCATTGACTGTGATGTATGCTTCAAGGGCTTGGGATTGAGTTCCACTAGGTCCTGCATGGTTTGTGGTTACTGTGACTGATTCCTTCATATGGGGATCGTCTTCCTGGGTGTGGTATGTTTTCCTGACATTCTGGGCTCTCCTGGATCCGCCAGGGCCTCCATTTCATCACTGCTGGGTGCTCCTATACTTCTTCTTCTCAAAGCAGTTATCGGAGTGGTGTCCAAGTTTTCCACAATAGTAACAGTCATTGTCTCTTCTGCGCTGATCCTTTTCAGCCTGGGATACTCTTGGGTGCTGAGAGGTGTTGTTGGAGAACTTTGGTTGATTTCGCTGGGTGTTGTTCTGGGGGCGCTTGGGTGCTTGGTGGGAAACTGCATTAGAGGTTGCATTTCCTTGACGATTTCTATAGAGTCCTGTTGAGTGGGCAATTGCATCTCGCTTTTCCGCTATCTCCACTAACTGGTCAAAGGAGGTATCTGAAGTGATATGTGGCTTCACTTCCCGCTTGAGTTTGAGATCCATGGCATCTAGGAGTCTCTGCTTCGCTGAATAGTCCGAAGTAGTTCCTGGGGGGACACTGTCTCTCAAGGTTTCAAGTTTGATTACAGTATCGGTAATCTGTGCTGTTTTTCCGCCGGTAGTTTGCTTGACTTGTAGCCACTGTTCTATGATGGTATCTGTAGATGTGGAAGAAATGAAGTAGGCCTCGAATTTCTGTTTGAGTCCAGCAACTGTGTGGTCTCCTTGGGATGCTTCATATTGGGTGAATTTATCGAGGGCTTTCTCTCTGCAATAGGCTCCATAGTATTGCTGGGGTTCAGGGGCATCTTCAGTTATGCCAAAGCTGGCGGTGTATCGATGGACTGTGTTGAACCAAGAGTTGATTCTCAATGGGTCTCGATCTTTTCCTTCTCCAGTGAATGTAAATGGTGTAGGCCATTTAGGACGATTATTTCCCTCTGGGGGGACTGACATGGCGATGGGTGCAGGGCTTGGATTGCTTGGTGGACTTGGTGGTCTTGGTGGACTAGGTAAATCGTCTTATGCAGGGCTTGGTTCTCTGGGTTCCCTTGGTAGACAAGGTGGTCTAGGTGGCGAAGCTGGGGGTGCTGGTCCTGGAGCGTCCTATGGACTGGAATCTGATTCTGATTCTGAGCTTGGTTCTTTCTTGGATTGGACTTCTTGGTGGAGCTGTTCTTGGACTTGTTCTTGGACTTGGGCTTGGTCTTGGTCTTGGACTTGGTCTGGAGCTTGGGCTTGTACGTGGTCTTAGGCTTGGTCTTGGTCTTCTTCTTCACTGCTGCTGCTATTTACTGAAGATAGTTCTGAGTCCTCAGATGGTGGTGCAGGTGGGGGTACTGGTGCTTGACTATGGGGTCCAGAGGAGGATGCTACCGATCCTATAGTGAAGTGCCTTCTGGTATCTCTTGGAAGCGAAATTGTTGCTAGCTAGGGTGAGCTGGTCTCGCCAGGAGTCCGCTAAAGGCCTTCTTGCAAACAGGGAGGTGTACTAGTACTGCAGGGTCAAGGTAGGCGAAGGGTGATCAGTCCTCTGCCGAAGATCAAAGGTATACTTGAGTCTAGGTCAAAAAATGTAACCTACTCCCAAGTACCTCGAGAATCCCAAAGGGACTCTGAAGATACTATTAGGATAGGGGGAGAAGCGTCGATGGATAGGTCTTCAATAGACAAGGTAAAAGGTATGGAACTGATAGAGTGACCGTTCAACTTGTAGTATTAAAGATGATAGTCCTGTGAGGCTAGAGAGTCCAAATCTCTAAGGGATTGCAGGCTCTTTAAATACAAAAGATTGTAGCTAGGAAAACTAAACAAAAGCGCAAACATCCTGTCCAACAAACATGCTAACAGAGGGAGCATAACAAGGTAACCATATTCTGAAAACAGGGGGTTAAAAGCGACAGGATGGAGCTAACAAAACAAGTAATGGAATCCAAACAGGAAGGAACAAGAGATTGCTACTACTATACAAATCCAGTAGGTATAGCAGGAAGATAACGATACGTAAATGGGTAGAAGCAAGGAGGGGTAGTGATAAGCGAAACAAGGAAGGAATAACCAGTTAGGATGTCATAACCAAGTAGGAAGGGACAACCAAATAGTAGCGCTTATCAGGTATAAACCCAAATAAGTAAAAACCAACATCAAGTCAGTAGTAACAGTAGAAACATAATAGGATTCCGTTACACTAGTATACAGGGGACATAGTCAAATAGCTCTTTACCATGGAGAACTATAACATCAAGGCAGAAGTATCAAGCATTGCTTGGAAAACCCTAATTTAGTGGTAACTCCGTATTGAAGCCATGCATACACTATTACAAGAAAATCATGATTTAGATAGCGAATGGATCAAGGCAGTCTGCAGGGTTACCAAGGAGAAAGAATCATTCAAGAAATAGCAAGCGCTATTCTGAGAAAATGCGCCGGGGAAAAGTGACTTACAGAAAAGGAAAAGAGAGGAGGAATCCAAGTCTAGCAAAACCACAGCTGGATATAAACAGCGAAAAACCTATACAGCGGCTGAGAAAGCCACCTACAAGTTGAAGAAACATGATGAAAAAGGGAAAAAAGCCCCTGCTGAAGCAAAGGTTGAGCATACAAATTAGGTTGAAGCTGATAAAGGAATACTTAAGGAGAAAATTGAAGAGCAAAAGAAGGTAAATCAATGCAGTCAATGCACTTTGGCTAACTATACTTAGAATTCTATAGGAAATATGCTCTAGTCGCAGTAATTGGACAGTGATGGCAAAATTTACACTCTCGTATTGAACTAGCCCACCAACTATAGTACCAAATAGACAAACAGCACCCAGGACAAGTGTGAATCAAGTCAACCAGCCTAGGGTTTGGGAATTGAATGACATGGATGAAACCTAAACAGCTTTTTGGGCACTAGCATCGACAGCGACTGGGTCCCTAGTTACGGACCCCTTACCGAAACTGAAATTAACATGAGGCCTTGACCTCTGCAACCTCCTACTAGCACAAATTCTGTGCTACTCCATGCACAATTCCAAGCCAAGCAAGAGTCAGGCAAAACAATCCAGACCTAGGGGAGTAATGCAGACCTAAGAATGACAGGTGAGTAAGATGCGATTACATTGGGTGGCAGCTCAAGGTAGTTCTAGACTAACTTTGGGAACCTTAAGCTTAAAAAAGAAGAAAGCTGTGCATAACATTTGGTGTATATCGGACCTTGGTAAGGAACATGGTCAATTAAACCCAACTTCTTATAATGCATTAAATTCCTTTCAAAGGGCTATGGCAGAGTGCACATATCAGTTATACCAATGGACTTTCCAAAAATGACAAGCAGTAATAAGTATAGCTTAGATTATAAGAAACCATCCAGGAACTAACAAGAATAATAGGTGTGCTGCACAACAGAACAATTGAACAAACAGAAGATGATTCTAAACGTGAAGAAAAACGAGGTGGAAAGAGCATGAGAAACTACAGCTACCTGATACCCATGCGAAATAGAGTGGGATAAATCTGCCCCAAACCTGAACTCCGGCTTGGTAGACGGGTTAGGCATGATAGACTCATGTGGTAAGTTAGGCGATGCGTAAAGAATCCCCGGAGTACAAGAAAGCTCAATATCACCTAATGATTCAAGTTTAGCTCCAGTTAGGCAAAGGCAGGTGCCTAAGCAAATATCACTTGTATGGGAACCATTTTGCAAGGGGTAAAGACCACTGGTAGTGGGCTGCCCAGTACATCAAAAACAAAGTGTTCAGTTGGTGTTAGGAGGCTTCAATAGCTAAAACCATGCAGGCATGGTAACAAACACCCTAGTTATTACAACAACGAAAATGTTAGACAAAAGACCTACTCAGGCCCTAAGTGGCCATAACAAAAGAAATAAAACAGAAGAACCTGACCCACCATTTTATTCATGCTCAGAAGGCAGGGTGGCCATAGAGGCAAATGGGAAACGGATCCAGATTTATGTGCTTTTAGACTCTGAATCCAATATGTTCCTAATCAATCAAGAACTGGTTAACAAATATTGCTCACCATACCACACATGTATACAAAGCTTAGATATCGTTACCTCTGAAGGAACCACAGTATCCGATGCGGGAAAACATCATACATATGCGATTCTGTTAGAAATCAGGAACAAGGTGTTACAGGGTACCCAATTCGGTAATGTTCAATTGCCCATGCCGTGCCTGTGTCGAGAAAATCAGAGAACTGTAAGGAAAAATCAGCTAAAAGTATGATAAAAGATAAAGGTTCTAGAGGGCTTTAAAGCTTGATAACTTAATAGTTGATACCTGAATATATTGTTAAGGTCTTTTCTACATTGCTTGATCATCCCTTAACTATAGAAATTTTGTTTTTGACTATCTCATATATTCGCTGTTAGTGTACAGCAACCTGCATGGAGTGCCAGCTATAGCAAAAATGAAACCTTAATTTGAAACATGCTTAATATAAGATATAATTGCCCAAATTCTCCCTTATTGATGACTATACCTTCACCATACCCAACCATGGCGACTACTGAGATAAGTTTAGAATGAAATGAAGTCATAGGAAATTATAAGAGTAAGGAAAGATAACCAACAGGAAAGAAAAGGAGTGCTCAATCTAAGTCATTGACGGAGGGCGAAGAGGGGACCGCGGCCATTACCGCAAGAATGTAGAGTGGAAAGTTAGTAGCCATGGAACTGATGTATAAAGCGAGACACAATATATGGTTAAGGTCGGCCCTAAGTGGGAAGTCAAAGCCCATAGAGGACAGCTTCGGAAGGTAAAGTTGGCGTTCGCGAGACTTAGAGTGGTAGTAGAGGATTGCATGCTCAAAGGTCTCATCCCTTCAGTCACAGCAAGGGCAGGAGGGGTAGAGGTCACTATCACTCCAGCAGGGTCATCAGCAAAAATAATACCTTGCGTTCTGAGCGTCCTGAACCCCCCTGAACCTTAGCTGTCGCATCCAGGCGACCTCTAATGACTTGCCATTCAATCCTAATCGCCTCTGATCCCGGCGTCTTCTATCCTGACGTCCGATCCTAATGTGCTGCGTCTGGCGGACGTCTAATAACCAGGCATTCAATTCTCATCCCGTCCGAACCCCCACCTCTACATCCGGGCTCCTACCATCCCCACTCCCCTGTCGTGAACCTATAGTTTTAAGCTTTCTTTTCCGGGCATCTTCCCACTCGTCACTTCTGCGTCCAAATATCCTCTCCCTGATGCTGTCTTTCAGATTTTACCCCAATACGTGCCTTCTTCTGCTGGTATCCCGAGATTCATGTTTTCATCCTGATTGTCGTTCGACGTCACTATGATGCCACTCTGACGCCTGGCGAACTCTCTGAACTATTCCTGACGCAGTCTCCATCTTGCGCTGTCTCTTCTCTTCTTCCTAGCGTCGTCCTCATGAGATTTACTACGCCCCGATTCCCCTGTCACCCTTCATTCTACTCTGGATACTTCGGATACCCTGATTTTACTCTAGGTCCATATCTCAATCATTGGCTATACGCTCCTACGCGTGAGTGGGAATGCATCATGATCTCTGTCAAACAAATAGTATTTATTACTCCTATTCTAAGCATACTTCATTCCCAAATTACTCACACAAGGTCTCCCATCGTCCCCCTATTCCAAATATCCCCACTCAGTGGGACTTGTCGCCTCCTGGGTTGACACTAATTCGTTCCTGCGTTGACTATAATTCGTCAAGGCTGAGTGAAAGACGTCGCGATAGTGTCGGGCTCACCCCCCCATCCATCGCTAGCCCCCCGATTTCTTCACTGTCAATATATTGACTTAGCAGATCAGAGTCAAGAAGGCAGAGAAACTGTGTGGGCGACGACTGGTCGAAGTCTAAAGATAAGTCGGTATTCTGCGAACTGTTTCAGTTATTCTGGTGCCTCACAGTATCCTCAGTTTGCGAGTCAGCGCGAGTTTGACTTCCGGGGGTTCCCCGTTGCGGGGCCTGGTAGGGTCTCTGGTTCCGTAGTTCTTCAGGTACTGCTGCCTAATCGTCAGTATACCCTTCGACGCGCTCTTGCCGCACACTGTACGTCTTCTGCATCTTTGCCCATATGGTCTCGCGAATCTTGTCGACAATTATCGCCTGGACCCAGCCTGGACATGAGGCCCACGTCCGATTTTGGTGTACAAAGAGGTCTTCCGTGCCCCCAGTTATATTAGCGCCTTGAAGAAAACAATCAGGATTCGGGTTCTGGCTGACCTGTCACTGCGTCAGGCTTGAACTCGGGTTGTTCGGTAAATACTCCTGTTTGCCATACTCGCAAGCTATGACAAAGTATCGCACATATTAGGCAAATCAAGGTGCCTTAATACGCCCGAGAAAATCAGGTTTGACAATCCCACTCATTTTCTTGCCCGCGAAGTACTTTCCCCAAATGGCCTGAACAATCTGGGGCGCCCTGATTCGAAACGTTAATTTCTGAGTCGAGTTCAAGGTCAGTTAATTTCTGGAATTCTCAGTTTGTGTACCGTGTGACACCAACCTCTTATCCGCTCGAGGAGCAAATAAAGCTATCCTTTTCTAGCAGGTTGTCTACCCTGCACGCAATCGCCCAGGGATCGTGTGGGTGATTTTATAATTTTTCGATCGATCCCTTTATGTGGTAAACAAATTGGGATCTTACCCCAGAATGTCTACTGCGTATCTTTCAAAGTTAGTAGTACACCCAACGTCGCCAGGCGTCGTGCCTCTGCATTTGGGTACACTTACTACTTTTATATTTTCCTCCGAGGCTTGAATATGTCCGCCATTGGATATCTTATTGAGAGCTTCAAGCCATACTCGGTGTACATGCGGCGTCAAAGTAACTACGCCTGGGAGTGGGTTATCAAACAGGGTGTACCAGAGAATGAGAGCCTTAGCCCACATTACTATAGCGGCCTCTACTCCTGAAGCTATATTACGCCAGGAGTGGGTATCCGGCCAGAAGGGTTCGTGGTGTCGTGTGCTCGATTCTTTGACTGGACGCGTGCTTCTGACTCCAGACGTAGCGGCTGGATGTGTTGGCAATGGGGACGAAGAGCATACAAGACTGGATGACGGGAGCACTGGAGGAGTGTAGACGATACTGGGCATTATATGTCCTCGAGCTCCTAGCGTCCGCCTAGCACGACCTACTTCCTGCGATCCGAAGTTGGTCGAATCTCATACAGTGGACAGGTGGTTGTTTGTTCGTCTGCCACCTGTTCGTGAGTGATGGTTCTGCCCTGATCAAGTGCCATTTAGGTCACCACCGTGTTCAACGCCCAACCCCGTGTCCGATCCAGTTCGATCAGATCCGCAGGAGTTCTAGTACTCATCGCTGCTACCATCGCCCAGACGAACACTCTCCGTGAGTGCCCGTGCGTCAGGTACTATTCCGGGTTCGACATACGCCGTGCTCTGTATAGTACCTCTCCGAAGGCGCTTCAGTGGTCTTTCTGGGTCTCAGGTTGGATTTGGTAATGAAGAGTTTGGATGCGATGACTGCCCGTCCGGTATTGTACTCAGCAAGCTGGCGGATCTGTTTTGTTGCATTCCAGATATCGATCTCACAGATCGTATGGCATTTGGCACGACATCGCCTCTACATCCATTCAGATTTCCCACTCGGGGTGCTGGCTGGCTGTGGGAATTGTTTCTGGCTGTCTATTCATAGCAAAATGCAGGACGGTCGATGAACCTTAGGTATGATGGTAATCTGGACGTAGAGCAATGGGATGTAACTTGTGTATCACGAAGATGAGTTTGTGGCCTAGTTCACTCGATATATAAGGTCTTATACACTTGGACTTGGAGTTGTTGGTGGAATCACATACTGTCACTCGATATTGAAAGAAAATATTCGCCTGCAAAAAGGGGTTTTCTGCTTGCTCTACAATTTGTTCATGATCTAGACATTCTCAAGTATGATGGTTATCGCGACTCTGTCGTGAGAAGGTTTGACTAGATAGGGGTGTTGCTAGTGCAGGAGGCTATGTAATATCTAGCCACAACGAGTATCGGTTAGCGACACTAATTCTAGCAAGACTCTTGCCACGCCAAAAACAGATGAACCTCATCTCTGGACGTTGAATCAACCCCGCTCAACGCCTATAGCCTCCAGTCGAAAAAATCTGGAATGTGGAAATTAAAAGTCAGAAACCCGGTTGTTCAATTGGCATAAGCACTCTGAATGCTCCAATCAAACCTCTCGAAGCCCGATACCCATTTCTGTTTTTTTCTTCCTGAGGGTGTAGACCTTACTATTCACGCCGTGAAAGTTAACAAGACACTTGCCATGCTAAAAACATATTTGAGTAATCGAACCTTATCTCTGGATGTGGAATCAACCCCGCAGAACGCTTAGGTATCCCAGTTCACACTATGCAAGCTAGGTAGTTTATTAGTTTGGTCGGCCGACGCCAGCCTAGATAAGGACGAGAATGCTAGGCATACTGGTTCCTGGGAAAAGAATCTCAGACGTCCAGGTAAAGAGGCGTAAGACTATCATATAGCAGGCACAGAATGCAAGAGAAGCTTAAACCGGGGCACCCAATGGTATTATTACTATTACATCTGGCTAGGGCATCCCAAACAGAAAATTCCCAATGGGGAATAAGATCTACAGTAGCAATAGAAATAAAAATACAAGACAAACTAGGAAATCCTAAATTATTTTCCACTCGCCACATGTATTTGTGACCGGCGCAATTTGGGTTTTGGTAATTGGGCGCGTGGAGGACAAGCCGCCAATGAGGTCCCAGGTGTCAGGGGTTTCACAGAAGCTGATGTTTCTGTTGGGGCAGAGAGTGTTGTGGGTGCTGTCAGTTCGTTTGTACTCGCTGCATGCTCTGTCGTTCTCACTAGAGTTGTGGGAACCTGCGCTACCTTCGGAGTAGTGGGGGTTGAGTCTGTGGGTTCCTCGCAAATCACAAGCTAGCTGGCGGGGGAGCCGTCCTGGGCGCCATCGTGCCCCGGACTCCGAACAGGTGCCGACCCGGGTATTGTCATGTACGGAACGAGCCAGGGCCTCTCCCATATAAACTCCATGATTTCTAGGAATTTCTCACCATCAGAGGGGGCAGAAGGCCCAGAGGAGGACTACCCCAACTGCAGGGCAATCGGTTCCGAACTTGGTGGCTCCTCAGTTTGGCGTGGTATATTCCTCCATCGCATCTAGGGACCCGCCGCCCCCAGTTCCTCATCCTATACAAGCAGTCAGTTATCGTGCTTTGATCTTAATGTTAACTGATGGCTGGTTAGGTTTTGGTACTTATGTAGTCAGTGGCAAATGGCTCATAGTACGCCGGCTCTTCCGTTTGCCGTGGGATATTCCTCCTTCTCATCGAGGGGCCCTGTGCTCTTGATTGTTCATACTGCGCTGGCTAATACTTATTGTGTTTTGATAATAAGATTAACTAATTGCACATTAGGTTTAGATACCTACACCATTGTCATCCACCACGATCACCCCCACGCCACGAGGCGCCTGAGATCCAGCCTCTCCCTTGGCCTCTAGCCATTCCTCTTCCTCCTCCTCTTGCATGGCCTACACGGTATTTCCCAGAGCTTACACCTGAGAAATGGGTATCTCCCGTTGGCTGGCTCGGGAGTTTAGTCTCCTTACTCTCTGTCGTCTCCTTGATCATGGCATGGTTCAAGAACTATGAGATCCAAGAGTTCTTGGCCATTGTTGGCAAGTAGCCACGCTCGAATGTCATCATCTCTATTGGGGAAGATAAGGTGTCGGAGCGGGAGAGGCTCATCGGGCCCCTGGCGTAGCCTGACCGTGCCCTCACCAGTCGCCCAGATCTAATACCGTGTGCATCCAATCTCCTTCTCCACACGCTGCCCTCAAACTGCCCTGAACAGGTTGTTCATGTTCGGTGTAGCCAGGACCCCCTAGGCGATTCTCCAGTCCGAGTCGCTGGTACTTCAGGGGTGGCCATGGAACGGATGCCCTGCTTGCTCAGCACCTTTTCAGTGAACGATATGGATTCTTACTGCCCGTGGGGAATAAGGGGAGGCTTGATGAGATTGAGCCATAATCAAAATGAGTCAGTATGATGCTTACGGAGAATAGATATGCAAGACTCACTCAATGGTTTTGCGACCTTGACACCACTGACACAATCCGCATTTTGACGCTCGTCAGACGCCCGGAGTTTCTTGTCCGAATATTTTAATAAAATCCTCAGGTTGCGGACGAGCTCCTCGACGTCATCTGTGTGGTGCTGGCTTTTGATCAGCTCAATACGTTGATTGACGGGCGAAAGCGAGGGAGCGAGAACAATGATAGAATCCACTTAGGATTCGGTCAAGCGGCTGGGGTCTAGGGAGCGGGCTACGATATAGGACTTGATCAGCTCGCGCAACCCTGTATAAAACAATGATTGGGTGCGAGGGTGTTGGAAACCACACCACGATTTAGCATACACAATGTCTTCATACGTCTTACTGTTTTGTGTTTGATTGTCAGCGTAACAGATTCTCACGCTGGGTGGAGCTTTGGTTTGATGTACCCAGAATCCTCGACGGCTGGCTGGAAGTGCGAGGGTTCCTTGGGATGTCTGCTCATATAAATTGTTGATAGTGAGCTCTATATCCTGTGACCGCGAATCGGGGGTATTCCGTGATTGCTTACGCTCTCTCACCCAGGGGACGTGTTACTGCGCCCGGCAGTGTCTGTCTTCGTTTCCCAGTGTGAACATCAGGCCTGGTGGCCTACGCAGCTGGACGTCTAATAGCAGGAGAAACATTAAAATCCTGATGAATATGTGGACGAAATTTACTTACTTTCCCTTCTGTAGCCGATGTCTCAGTGAGCCCAGGGCTGCTATTGGTACGTCTACGGCCATTGAAATGATTTTTTAAAAAAGGGGAAAGTAAATTCAGCTCTATCGATAGGTCAACTGAGCGACGAGAATCTAGGACTGAAGCTGATGTAGGTATGTCGGAAGGTGGAGCAAGATAGGGGGTGGGGGAGTGGGGGAAGAGGAAAGTATGGTGAGTAGGAACGTAAGAGCGGAAGGAGTGGTAGGAGGGGTCCTTATATAGACGTCGTCAACGCTATGTGTGTGTTTCCTAATCGTTAGCCCTAGGGTGTGTACAGTCTCATCGCGACTGTACAAGTCAACAACACACAGTAGGGTGTATCACGACGTCGCACACAGAAGTGGGATACCGGTATCATGGTGGATACCCCAGTTACGACGGATAAAGATACGGAAGATAGAAAACAATGATTGACCGTGATCAGTTCTGAGTTTCAATTGATGTTTCCACCGCGTATCGCGAAATAAGCTTTTAATAGTCATAAAGGTACAGGCGCCCAGAGATGTCGCAGCACTCAGCGTATTTTGGTGTCTACCAAGCCTTAGCTAAGACATTTCATCAAGCGCGCAACCTCCCTACCAACGAACTTGATCATATCAACAGGTGCTATTAAATTTATTCAAAGACTCTAAGAACACTATGAAATCTAAATTCTAAACAATATCACTAATACACTATATGTCTAGGTCGACGCAGCAAATGATCGATGCCCCGTCCAGTCGATCGCGCTCTCAGGAGCCAAACTAGAATGCAGTCTCTTGCGCTTAGCCCCGTGCTTCCGTAGGATATCACCTTGATGAGGGCTCAGAAGTTGTCTCAACTCCAACGACTGTTGTATATGCAGCTGGCTCACAGATTGGACGGAGAGGAGGCTAGGATTCCTAGGGAGCCTGTAGAGATGTCGAATGGCGGATATATATGTACTAATACTGCCCTCTTGTCTATCGCCAGCATCGGAGACATCTGATGACGTGCTGGAGTCATCTAAACTACACGCCGGAGTCGTCTGACAATGCACCGGGTAATGTTGCATGTAAAACGCTTGAGGCATCTCCCTCTTGTAGTTTACTTGCTTCATTAGCTGGCCCGGGTTCAGCTCTGGTGTGGAGCTAGGGTGCACTACCGTTCATCTGGCCTATCTGTGCTGGCACTTGACAAGCCCAATTCGCAAGAGCACTTTCACGAAGGTAGATGTGTGATGACAAGGGTGGTGTGGGAGTCCTATCACGGGTTGGAGTACGATGACAATAGCCCAAGATATCGAGTGGGTCTTGCTGGACAGAATTTGACAGGAGCCAGGTCCTTACGCTTTCATCGCTATCAATGAAGATGTAATCGACCCAAAGTAGTGGCAATAGGGGGTGGTCGGATAAGCATTGCCGGCCATAGCTAGTTGCGCCAAGTTTATAGCGTACCCTGTCCCTGCCATATGGTATAGTTCTCCCAACTGCCGCAGACAGGTGGTGGATGTCAGGCGAAACAAGCTCTGCAAAGCCCACCTCATTGATATTAGGGTGACGGCAATATGTCATGCGATAACCAGGACGGGCTGCGTCTGAATTGCTAGGATGTCGGATCCAAACGATATGCACCGCACGTGGACGTCCTAGTGGAGCGCTCCAATATATATTGCCTCCGTCAGTAAGTGAAAAGCCAAAACATGTTGATTATTTTGAAAAGGACTGACCTATTGGCATCAGGTGATTTCACGGGAGAGCAGGGATCTTCGGTACCGGTACAGGGCTTTGAGCTGGGAGAGCAAGTTCGATATGATCTTGCGCTGGGTTTTCTGGTGGAGGTGTGATTTGGGGAGCAGCTACCATTTGTGGTTGCGTACCAGGGATATTCGGCCAGAAAGCCGGTTGGTTATTCGCATGGGGATCATTTTGGGCAATCAGTGCTTGCGCTGGATTCTTGGCCGGAGGAGCATTTTGGGGAGCAGCTACTATTTATGCTGGCGTACCAGGGATATTTGGTCAGAAAGCAGGTTGCTCATTCGCCAGGGGATCGTTTTGGGGAACTGGTGCAATTGGTGCTTGCGCTGGGTGATTGGGTGTGGCAGTAGCTACTATTTGTGCTGGCGTACCAGGGATATTCGGTGGGAGAGCAGGTTGGTTGTTCGCTTGAGGAGTGTTTCGATAAGCAGGTGGGATTAGAGCTTGTGCTGAGTTATTGGCCGGGGGAGCGTTTTGGGGAGCTGGTGGGTTATTCGGCTGGGGAACGTTTTGCTGAGCAGGTGCAATTGGTGCTTACAGTGGGTTATTGGCCGGGGGAGTGATTTGGGGAGCAGCTACAATCGGTGCTTGCGCTGGGGTATTCGCTAGGAGAGCTAGTGGCATAAACGCCTGGGGAGCGTTGTGCGGAGCAGGTGCGATTTGTGCTTGCGCTGGGTTGTTGGCTGGGGGAGCGTTTAGAGGAACTGGACCTGCAGGTGGTCCAGCCGTTGCAGGGCCCCACTGAGCTGGGGCGCTCGGCGGCCGCACCTGAATGACACCGGTCCCATTTCCAGGCTGAACTCCCTGGCCTGGCAGAGGTAGATTATGCCGGCGTAGCCTGTCAACAGTAGTTGTCAACTTCCTTCCACAATCCTTAACCAGTTGAAAGGCTGCCTCGTCAATGTCCCGCATACCAGCCTTGTCGTTCGCTGCTGATGCCGTGGTGAGCCAATCGCAGACAGGGCGCAATCTCCTCATGCCTGCGACAATTTGCTGGAAATCTGCGTTAGGCAAAGTGCTGAGGTCCGTATAATTCTGTTTTATTGCTAACATATGATCATTCACAGCATCCTGCCATGCCGCATAAAACGCTTTGCCTGCATCATTCTCCTGGATGACTATGAACACCTTATGAACTGAAATTTCTCGACCCCTATAGTTACTATGTCCGTGGCCGACCACCCGCGGGAGAAAATCAGGTGGGAGATGATACATCTGCCCCGGCATAGCCTGCTGCATTCCCAGATTTGATATGTAGACGTAATGAAAGTTGTTGATATTTTGCGCCATATCGTTTGATTTTTGGAGTGTGAGAGTGGTAGTATTGGCTATACAAGAGGAGTTGTGAGAATACGGTGTTCGTTGCAGAAGTTTTGAATGTGAGATGATTCTTGGTATAGCCCTTCTATGGTGATCAATTCGCATTATATATAACCGCCGGATGTTCAAGATCTCTAGCGTTTGTAAGATGTATGAATTGCTTTCAAGATTGGCTAAGGATACGCAAAACTAACTCTCGTGGATATGACTCTACCTGACTTGATTGATTTGATTCAAGTTGGATAGATGAAACGCCTACTCAGGAACATAATTACCATGTTCGCTGTCTCAGATCTTGAAAACAATAGCTGGCACCATGTGACGAATACACTAAACCGTATCAACAACTAGTGCTTGATCAGGGCACGATCCACATAGGTTGAAGCAATCACCAAACACCCTACAATCTACTGCACACGAAGTCGGGATAGACTGAGCTGACTTCCACCATGCCTGATAAAGGTCAATTCTGCCGGCGAAAGTACAGCCGGCCAAGCGCATGGGAGAAATACTTGCACACTGCCTACGCAAATCTAGATATTGTCCTGGCCTCCACTGTACGACATACATCATCCGCGAATACTGGGAAGGACACGGATACAGACCTGTGGCAGGACGGAGTCCACGAACGCACAGATTCCGACTATATATCCGATCCAGATGCCACTGGGCGCACGTGCGACGAATTTGATGTTGACATTGCATACGAGTCCGATACCGAAGATCTGGACAGGACTGTATATTTGCCAACCGGCAAACAGACAGATTATGAGGGCACCAGAGAAGCAATTGGAGACCTCGACGACTTTGAGCAAGAACACCGGAATCTTTGCGAAAACCCATGGGCACCATTCAGCAGTGTACACGGATTCAAATTGGCGTCTTGGTTTATTCGGAGCAAAGTACCTAAGTCCTGAATCAATGAATACTTCTCAAATGGCCTCGGCGATCCTGCGTCAGTCGGCTATAGCTCCATGCATACCGTAGAGAACCACCTTCAGTCTTTGGATCCTTACAGCCCATATTTGGAATGGTATAAAGGCCATGATAAAGGTGGCCCGAGCGAATTGCCAATTTTCCACCCCAATGTCCTTGATTGTGTTAGATATCTCATGCGCTAGATCGCGTACAGGGATGACTTGGTCTACGCACCTCAGCGCGAGTACGACCCTAATGGACAAAGGATATACACAGAAATACATACGGCTGACTAGTGGTGGGACGTTCAGGTACAACTTCTCAACCTCTTTCACAGAAAAGCTAGCTGACCCACTCTAGGAGACGCTTCCGCCTAGTGCAACTCTTATTCCCATTATTGAGATGTCTAATCAAACCCATCTCATAAATTTCTCCTGCGATAAGAAAGCGTGGCCTGTCTATATTACACTTGGAAATCTTCCGTCAACCAGGCGCACCAGCCCCGGATCAATGGCAGTTCTGCTTCTTGTACTATTACCCGTCCTCCCCACACTCGTAATGTCGTCTAAAGCGGATCAACTCCAGAGACAAAAGAACGCCGACACACTCCAAAACGTATTCGAGCTCATCTTTGCTCCCCTACAACGTGCGGCCCGCGATGGGGTACTAATTTAGTGCGCTGACGGGAAGGTTCGGAGGTGTTTGCCAGTCTTGTCAGCCTGGATTGCGGACCATATGGAGAACGTGGCACTACACGGGGTAAAATTCAATGCTTGTCCCAAATGTGAGGTACCAACCGTCGAATTAGGGACCAATGTGGGCAACTATCGAGCCAGGGACTACGCAAAAAACGAATGTTAAAACCAGTTCTCATACTTTGACGCCCAGGTCGTGTTTGACAGTCTTGGCATCAATTTGGGGCAATTGATTTTCATGGACTTCACCAAGTTTCGGCATCTGATTTGCACAAACCAGACTTGCTCCATACTGTTTATCTTGGTTTATTTAAACACATGATGGACTGAATGCAAGGGTTTCTGAAGAAACACAGACGACAGGAGGCTTTTGACGACGTTTGGAAGGCATTACCACCATACCCTGGGTTTTTTGTGCCCAAAAAAGCCTACCATGAGGTTACACAGTGGCAAGGAGAGGAGATGAGGTATTTGGAGCACTGTATTTTAGGGGTTCTTGCCGTCACCCTATGCCAGCCAACAAGTTCACAAGTAGTGCCTTGCAGACGTGCTCTTGGATGCGTCAGGGCGCTGGCCGACTTCAATATGATGCCACAGTATCGAAGCTATATGTCTGACACCATGGCTTATATGTATCATTATCTGGACTGGTTGCACAGCCTGGAAGATATAGTCATGGGATTTCGAGTGACTAAACGTACACGGGCTAAGGTTGACAAGTAACGAAGAGAGCTGCAGCATCAGAGAATGGAGATCAGCCAAAGAGTTCCCCCATCCAAATAGTGGTGGATGTGTGACAATGATCGCCAGGAAGAGAACGACCGGTGTATAGAATTGATCCATAGCGAATCGCATTTCAATTTTATCAAGATGCATCTACTGAGCCACTTCACAGATCATATATGCCAGTTTGGCAATATTCCAATGTATTTCACGGAGTTTGGAGAGGCTGCATATAAGGAACCAATCAAGGATGGCTGGCGACGATATAATAAAAATAATCCAGCACAACAAATCATGAACAGCTACAGTCGTCAGCAGGCAATCCGAATAAGACCCTTGAATCTGGAATCTCTGCGACGTCGCGGCGCTGATCTCCCTGCCGACGTACTGCAATGGTTAGATAGTATGACGAGTACTGTAACCGTGCCAGTCCTCTGTAAGAGGTTCCTGAGCGGGCATTAGAACAACGTGCCAACACCGTTGATTTTAGCAAGATCTCAGGAGCCCCCATCGAGACTACAGTTGTGAATTGATCCGATATAGCTGGTATAACCTACCTGCAGAACAGCGCCTTCCTGAAGATCCACCAATACTGCAATCACTTCCTTTTGAACTAATGACGCAACTCGAAATCCCAGTCCCAGCATTCCAAGAGACAGAAGTGTACGACATCCACCAGGCACGATGCACTGGGGCACTACAATTCAGGCACTAGTGAAGCTGCACTGATTGGGTTTGCGGACAGGCTGGCACAGAAGAGACATATGGCACGCTGAAGGGGCATCTGCTGTGAAAGCTTGTAGCGCTCTTCAAAATCGGGGATTACACCTATGGGGATACTGTGCGCCAATTGCCGCTGTTCAGATGTTGAGTGCAGTCAACTCGGGGCACCTATTGGACGTGCATGGCCTTGTTACAGTACAAAAGAGGGAGTGCGCCCGTGAGTTAACAATAGTTGATATAGGGACAATCCTCAGCCTAGCGCAGCTGATACCGGAGGCATAGGGGCGCTGGCTCGTCAACTGCCAGATTGATTTGCGAACGTTTAACGAGGTTTATTGAAGAATCTGAATATCAAAACCCAAGAGCGTGGCTACGCTTGGGTATTCTAAGTCCACATGGGGGAAACGAGCACGTGGGGTCATGGAGCGGGAATCTTGTCTACGCCTCTGCGATCTCTGAGGCGTAGACAAGATTTCCACTCCAGGACCCCCACTCTTCAGTGTGTTATGAGGCTGCCAGTGACCTGCAATGTATATAGATATAAGCTAGAAACAAAATAATAATAACCATAATGCCAAACTGGCGAGATGTGATAGTATTAACTAGAACTAGAGACGTTAGGACACAGGCCGGCCAGGACGCCCGAAGGAGGAATTGTTAGAATCACAAGAGAGATGTGTCAGGACGCAGGCAAGAGAGGGCCGGAAGCTGGTGCGATCAGGAGAAGAAGTTGGTAGAACCAGCGGTAGGAGATAAACAGGACGTTGGTGGCACGCGACGTGGTGTCAGGACGCCGGGAGCATCACCTAGTAACCTGGAATACAAGTGATGTGGGCGGGTGTTACTACGCAACTCAGGACGCACAGGAAGCCCGATTTATTTTTGCTCATGGTTGGGCTGCAAGATTCCTCTTGCCCGTACTCATTTTGTAGATTCTTCCAGGTATAAAGCGATCAAGACCCATAAATGCATGTGAGTTCAGAGTTGGCTTGTACTGGTAGTAAATAGATGGTGGGGACAGGAGTGTCCAGTCTGTGAAATGGTCCTTTTTGCAGTGATCCTTAAATAGTTTGTAGGAGACGGCTCCAGGTATCGGCGGTGGGGGGGTGAGCATAGTCCCTGGCTGGAGGTAAGAATTTATATGAGGGAGTTTGGCTCCTTCTCTGGCCACCTTAACCAGGAGATAACATATCCCGTTAATGGTGAGGTGGGAGTGGATGGCAGCAATGGGTCATAGTTGATCCCAGTGGAGGGGGATGTAGTTGGCCCTAAGGCCTCGAAGAAGGAGGTGTGAGGAATCCTCTGCCCTGTAGGAGGAGTAAGATGGAAAAGACAGCTGCAGGGGAGCTGCTGCAGGGTTGATTTTGGGGGGGGGGGGCAGGCAAGGGGAAGTGCAGCAAACCTGTGCCTATGGGGAAGGAGCGAGTTGAAGGAGGGAAGGCAAGCGTCACAGGGATGGATAGATACTGGACTTGATGAGAAGCAATTAGTTACCCAGTGTTGGACCTTGCTTCACAAGCCCTCTATCTTCCCCAATATAGTTGGGTTGGGGACGAGGAGCTCTGCTCCATAAGAGAGGATAGGTAAGAGTAGGCCCAAAGCCACCAGGCGGTTGAGGTAGGAGACTAGATGGATGACCAGGGGGGTCAGTTGCCTGATGAAACTGAAAGCCCCTTGAGTAAGGGCTATCCTTTTTAAGAAGTGAGTAATAGGCTCCATGGGGAGGAAGAACCAGTATCCTAGCCATCAAACTGTAAAGGAAGTATGAAAGAGGCTGCCATCAAGAGAGTGAGGAGCAAGTGTGCTGAGAGGGCGGTCGCGTACGGTATGCCAGTGAATTAGTTTCATTTTTGGGACAAAGAAGGAGACTGCCAGGGAGGAGGCCTCCCTGTTGAGGCGGGTGTAGTCATGCAGAAGAAGTTGTGTATTCTTTTGGTATGACCTAGATCCAACAGTGTAAGTAAATCATCAAAATTGGAAAACATAATCCCCTTGGAGATGGATAAATGTAAGGAAGATACATAAATATGAAATAATAAAAGGGAGATGGGGGAGCATTGAGGGGTGCCCAATTGAACAGGTAAGAAAACATTAGGAGAACCCTGGAAGACCAGGTGGCATTTTCAGTCAGTCAAAAAGGAGCGAATCCAAGAAACCATATAGGGAGATACACCTTTGATGCTGAGTACAGAAGATAAACATCCAGAGGAGATATTATCAAAGCCTTCTTTGATGACAAGGAAATGAGTAGAGGTCTTAAGACTGGCACGTTGGAGACTGTGGACTTCATGTGTGAGGATGGCGCACGCAATGATAGTACTAGGTTCAGGTGGTAAGCCACATTGGTTGGGGTAGATGAGGCTGACCGTGCGTGCCATAAGTGATAGGCGGGCGGCTATTATCTTCTCCAGAATCTTGAAAACTGTTTCTAGGAGAACAATGACCTGAAAAAAGAAGGAAGAGTTGGGATCATCCTTGCCAGGCTTTAACTGGACAATGCTATTGGCCGTTTTGACAGTGGGGGGCTGGACACCGTAAGTCAAGAGAGAACCCAGGAGGGAGGTGAGGAAGCAAGGATTGATGTAATTGACCTTTTTCCAGATAAAATAGGGAATCAGTTCAGGGCCAGGGGCAGAGATGATAGAGGACTTTCAGTGGGCCAGGGAGACTCCCTGCTGCTGAAGTGGGAGAAAAACTTGAAACTGGGAGAGGAAGGATAGGGTAGGATGGGGATCCTAGAGGGGGAAGAAATCATGTAAGAGGGAGGAATTAACCTCAGGAGGTGAGGAAGTGTTGGGAAAAGAGGGGAAGAGGTTAGGAGTGTGGCCACTGGCCATCCGGTGGGCTGCCTACACCGACTTTGAGTTCAGAGACAAGAGACATGTATTCCAGTGTATTGCTAGAGCCTTTTTAATAGTCTTGAAGTATACAAGGAGGGAGGCATGAGCGGCATAGGATAGTGTTGTGAAAGGAGACAAACGTGACATCCTTGCTTCTCTGTTGAAAGCCAAGCAGAGCTGCAACAACACAGCCACCCAGCAGGGCTTGACTGGAAACAAGCACACTTGTTGGGGGTATGTTTAGATAGGAGGGAGGTGAGTGTGCTCAGGTGGCGATCAAACCAGCCACTCATGGAGGTTGAGTTACGGAGTTGGGAAGGTGGCGCGACAGACAGGGCCTTAAAGAGGGGCAAGAGGGTGGACTAAACAGTTTTAGCCCAGTTTAGAGCAGGGTCAGGTTGGCGTAGGAAGTTTGTTGAAAGTGTGATTGTGATTTGAATGTTGTCAGAGCTTGTAACAGGCGCTAGCCTGGGTGAACAGTTATACAATAGAGCCTAAGCAGTAGCCTGCTATCGCTTTGGTGTCGAAGAGAAAGCTCTGAGATGCGAAGACAAAGGGAGTACAATAGAGTAGTTTATAGAACAAAAGAGAACAATAGGATCACCGTTCAACCAAGTGTATTCACTGTCTAGGCATCAGTCTGAAGTCTAATGTCTCCTGCTAGCCAGGAGACCACTCTTAAATTCATGAAATCTTTCCTGCAAGAGCTGAGGCTCTGGAAACCGGCAGCCACTATCATTACTGGTGAGTGTACAGCTACCGGAATCCTGTGGCCCTGCTGCAGTCCTGGAAAGCCTAGGGCTTTCCCCCAAAACTTCCTCTGTCCTACTGCCAGTAAACATGAGCTGTTCCTTCCCTGGGAACTCCAGGGGCACAATCTGGCCGATCCTCCAAAGCATACAGTAATCGGAGCACCAGAGTCTAGAAATTCCTGTAGGGAAATCAAATACAAAAGAAATCAAATCAAATAAATGTAATCTGACAAAGGAAAGGCTAAGGAGAGTGGAAATTGAGGTACCAGAACATGTACTCATGTTACAGAAATACAGCAGTAGAAGATTTGTTATTTTTTGGTTAATTCATATATTCTCTATTAATATACAGGAGCTGATATGCAGGGCTCGGTATGGCAAAAATGAAGCCTTAATCTCAAATAAAAAAACTAAGGAAATTTCCATTTTTATCTCCCAGTCTTAACAGTACTGTCATTGCTCCTACAATGGAGCCTTAATATAATAAGGAAAGAAAATAACAAATTACAAACAGAGAAAGGAAATTCATATCCATGTGAAAGAATAGAAGTCAGTACAGCACAGGGAAGCCAAGCTTTCATATGTTGAGGGTGGCCTACAGGCTGGTATTGATGGGGAGAAGCCAGTTGCAGACTCCATGATATATGTGTGAAGGGCCTGTAGAAGGTTTACAGTGGACCAGATAGGGGAGCTAGGGATGAGACTACCAATACTAAGGTGGTGGCAGAGGTAGATGCAGGCCTTAGTAGGACATTGAAGGATCGTATAAACTATGGGCTCCTCCTCCTCCTCACAATAGGGGCAGAGGGGGAGGGGGGGAGTTAGGGTTGTCCCAGGAGGTATGAGCAGCCTGGTAGCTTTTACTAGACCTCATTTGATGTATCCTACTGGCAGTGAACTTATCTAGTACTATAAAGGGGTCACGAGACAAGTACAGTGTGTAGCAGTTGTAAGGAGGAGGAGGTGCCTGGAGACTCCAGTCTTTGTTGAGGAGAGCCTTATAGGCTTTCTTGAGAAGACAATAGTTTCTGGTTGTTGGATTAGAGGAGAGGATGTCCGGCAGGAGCAGATGTGGAGTGGCTGGGTGGAAAGTCCTAACAGTGAAGATAATAGGGCGGACAGTGTGCCAAAGGGGATCAATTGGATGATACTGCCAATGGAGGCAGGGGGGCTGTAGTCGTTCCAAGCGAGGGGTATGTAGTTTTGGTTGACCCCCTGGAATGTAAGTTGGGAGCACAGTTTTGTGTCAGAGTTGTCTAAAATGGGGAAGGAAGTTAGTAGTTAAGCTGTGGCGTGGTTGCTGAAAGGTAAGGAGCACGCAAGATGAAGAGCTGTTATACCTTGCTTGGATGGTAGAATAGAGGAGATAGGAGCCAAGCAGGCTTTGCAGTTTAGTATAGAAATTGGGATAGAGGAGAAGCAATTGGTAACCCAGCAAAGTACTCTGTTCCACAGCATGATTATCTTGTTTAGAGTGGCCTGAGTGGGGGAGAATATGTCTACCCCATAAGTGAGGATTTGGAGGAACAGTGCAAAAATTAGCTGGTATGCTTTGGAGTTGGAAAGGCTGAGTCTAGCTGGTGAGGGTTGTTTGATGATGAAGAGGGCAGCCTGGGCGAGGGTCAGCCTTTTGATAAGGTGGGTGGTAGTTTCCATAATAGGGGTTAACCAGTGGCCTAGTAAGTGTACTGATGAGGATGGGGGGCAGTGGAACACACCAAGCCTAATAGGAGAAGTTACGATGGGGGAGTAACTGTAACATGTGTACATGTTCCGGTACCTCAATTACCACTCATGTTAGCCTTTCCTTTGTCAGATTACATTCATTTGATTTGATTTCTTTTGTAATTGATTTCCCTAGTGGAATCTCTAGATTCCGGTACCCTGAGTACTGTATGCTTCGGAGGATAGGCAGGATTGTGCTCCAGGAGTTCCAAGGGAAGAAACAGGTCATCTATACTGGCAGTAGGATAGAGGCAGTGTTGTGGGAAAGCCCCAGGCTTTCCAGGACTCCGGCAGGGCCACAGGATTCCGGTAGCTGTACACTCACCCGTAATGATAGTGGCTGCGGGTTTCCAGAGCCTCTGCTCTTGCAGGAAAGATTTCATGAATTTAAGAGTGGTCTCCTGGCTAGTAGGAGAAATCACACTTCGGACAGATGCCTAGACAGTGAATACACTTGATTGAACGGCGATTCTATTGTTCCCCTTCGCTCTATAGACCATTATATTGTACTCACCTTGTCTTCGCCTCTCAGCAGGTCTCCCTTAGACACCAAAGCGATAGCAGGCTTCCACTTAGGCTCTATTGTATAACCGTTCAAACAGGCTAGCACCTGTTACAGTAACCCTTAGGAGTGTGGCAGTGGATAAGCTCTGTCTTGAAAACTGAGAAGGGTACCTTTAGCCTGGCTGCCCTGTGAGTAAGTGAAGAAGAAACCTGTTGAAGCACCTGAATGTTCCCTCTGAAAGAAACAGATAAAACAGTAATAGAAAAATTATCAATATAGCAAAAAATTACCTGTTGGGGTCTGGAAAAATGCAATCGAGGAACATAAATTACATAACAAAGTGGAGAAATTGGGGATCCTTTGGGTTTCCCACAGAAACCGGTGAAAATATTGCAAGTGCCCCTTGAAAGATAAGACAGCAATAATGATCAGGAAGGAAGAAGCAGACCCAAGAGGTCATGTTACAGTAATCAAAGAGGATCAGAGATATTTAATGGGAGATGGAATTATGGAACTTTAACTATTTAATTTTGATATATGGATCTGGCAGTCTACACTGTACACCAAATAATTTGCAATGGGGGACACCTTGGTATCAGAGTTAATATACTTAGGTTCAACTCCTGTCAAGTTTATAGTATTTAGAGTTCTTGTCAAGCCACTGTAATTTTTAAAAATAATAAGAAATCATATATGTATCATATTATGATAGAAATACTGTGGGTTGAACATATAAAAAATAACTATGAAAACTTGGGGAATTGAACTAAGTTTCACTTTTTCAATTTGTGGCTAAATGCCAAGGCGTCCCCCATTGCAAATTATTTGGTGTACAGAATAGACGGCCGGAACCATATTATTATAAAGGACGATAAAAATAAATAAAAATCCGCAAAAAACTATATACCTAACCGGGATTGAACTCGTGACCCCCAAAACTCCCAAAACTTAAGAATTACCCCCAACCCTGATTACATAAGGCATTTCATTTTGAATCACCACTTGTCCCCGTTTTGGACGTCCTCCACCATATGTAGGGATTATAATCAAGACTTACAAGCAGGTACAACATGAGGGAAACAAGAAGGGATCCACCAGATTCCCAAAATCAGGTTCGTGAGGATTCATACTGTGACCGGCTACGGCAAATCGATTCTCCGTGAGGTCGATACTTCCCCCCTACCGTTGTCTGCCTATGCGGTTCTATGCAGGGGACTTTAGCTTTATCAGCACACGGCTCAGCAGATTCTGGAGTAATACTGGTATCGTCCCGGCATACACATCGGACACTACAGCGCTGCGGAGGACAGGGTACTAGCGCAATATAGTGAGCGGGTTGGGCCGGATTCAGGCAGGGATTAGGGACGACTAACGCTTCTCCCTTTGAATATACCTCGTTTTCTATGATAACTGCAAGCGGTTGGGGTTTGCTATGTCGCTAAATCAACTAGTTTTCCTAAACTCCTATCGCTCGATACTCTGATTATCACATTTTCCTAGGAATAGCTCCAGCTTAAGTCTTGTCCTAGGCGAGTGCAACATGCCTAAACCCTCGCAGTTCCCGATTAGCCTGAAAGGTATGTTAAACAAAGTGCATTCCTACCAGTGGGGTTCATGCCAAATATGGCAGGTAACATTACGCTGTGCCGGGAGTTTATCCCCATTCCAACACAAAAGCTTTACAGTTACCACTCACGCACCTAGGATTGTTATTCACAGAAGCTGTGGTGTTGGCGATATCCTAGAGGAGAACCCCGCGGAAGCCATAGAGCTTGGTGTTTCTCGGGGAAAGCTTACGACATGACTTTCGGAAGTGCGAAGGAGTATTCGTACCCAGGGTCCCCGCCGTTCATGGGAACCCATTGCATCAGCCCTAGGCAGACGGGCGAACGGAGGAAGCGAGGGTCTATCAGAAGTTCAAGTTATCAAAGAGAACTTTATAGATCAATCTCATGGCATGCACTCTTGCTAGGCGAAATCTGAGGCATCATACAGGAGCGCGGAGCAACCTGACAAGGGATGCCAGGATTGGTAAATAATAACTTACTTGTATTTTCCTGCGTGTTCGGTGTTGTGTTGATACTAGTGTCTGTAGCCGGGGATGGAAACTGCTTCCTAGCGTTCGGGCAACCAACGCTTTCGCAGGACCCGGTGTCTAAGCGGGGCTTAGATTAATACCCCAGATATTGTACCTTATGTTGCGCAATATACTCGTAAAAGGTATCCACTTAGCTCTCAGGGTCCAGGTTCAAGGATTCTGCCTTTTATTTCGTTTTTCCGGGTGCCTACGGGACC
The DNA here is from genome assembly GCA_003316355.1 of Tuber calosporum. Taxonomy (NCBI): domain Eukaryota; kingdom Fungi; phylum Ascomycota; class Pezizomycetes; order Pezizales; family Tuberaceae; genus Tuber; species Tuber calosporum. The sequence goes on from QFET01001616.1 coordinate 26,971, forward strand.
TTGCTACTTCTATGGGCTTTCAACATACCATCATCGGTCAACGAGGTTTATGCACAAAACCAACAACAGGCCAAAGTTATTATAATACACTGCAGGGAGGTCAAGGGTGAACTGATGCCAAGCATTCATAGGGGTGGCGACTTTGCTCCGGCTCTGCACAACTGGTGAGGGTGCAGTTGTTTCAAAGTACTTGAGAACTCCGCTGATTAGGGCTAACTCGTTGGAATGACTACCGTATTGTGCAATAGATGCTGGCCAACCTTTACAACATGACTTTGCAGTCTAGCGGCTAGTCATTATGGACCATCGCCGCGTTGTGTAGCCATTTTGCCTACCAACCTAAATATTATACAGCAAGCTTTAATACGCATATTACGCTTACTCATCAAAGGAACACTCTATGTCGTGTACGTGATAAGACCTAGAAGCCCGCAGGAAACCTCTAATGCTAGTGCAGGTGAGTTGTTGGGTAGAAAATAGAGAATTCCATCTCTAAGTGTAACCTACCCATACAAGTTCCATAAAGTGCTACCCTAGGGCCATAGGAGATAGTGGAAGGAAGTGAATCAATCCTCCTTACACTTGGTAATAACTTTCTGAGAGATACCACTTACAAAGGGTGAAAGGGTGAAAGGGTCCTCCTCCCCGGTGGTTCTCGTGTCACTTGCTTTGGGGAAAATTTGATCTATGGACGTAGTGAGCATCAGCTGGTTCCACCGTTCGAGAGGGAACTGCTCCTGCCCCAAAGGGCCAAACTGTCTACCGCGCTAGGTAGTGATGCACGCTCTAGCCCTGTAGAGATCCTGTACACAAGTACCAGCCCTCGTAAATGTAGAGAGTATTGTACATGATGCCGGTATTGGCTTAAAAATAGGGTGAACCCAACGCGGCGAAGGAGTGCCGGTTCATTTTCAGAATTCTCATTAATCAGCAATGTGCTTAAGATCTGCCCCCCTCTTGTGAGGAGCAGGGACAGGTATATATTTGGCTATGTAGTTCGGGCTCTGGAGGGTCTACATCATTGACATTATAGGCACCGCATCCGCCAAAAATCCCCTATTACCCCAAAAAATGTTGAGGGGATTGGTCCTACTTTTCTCACTGGCCAGCAGCGCCGCCGTGGCTGCGCCGACGCTGGGAACGCTCATCCGGAGACAGGAACAGCTGCTTGATTCTTATACCTATGTCATTGTAGGCGGAGGGACTGCTGTAAGTTGAATTGGTGACCCTTATTTACACATCGGTAATAACTAATCAATACGGCTAGGGTCTCACGGTAGCCAATAGATTGTCAGAAGACCCTGAAAGTAAGTCTTTTGATTCCGGAATGTCATTTTCTTTAGTTCAAGTACACTAAAACCTTCGGCCAGCCACTGTCCTTGTTCTAGAGGCAGGAGTACCAGATCAGAAGGAATGTGCCGCCATTCTCCAAAGATGCCTTGGGGGCACAATGCGGACCGTGTACGATTGGAACATCACCACGGAGCCACAAATATACCTAAGCGGCAGACGCCAGAACCTCACTATCGGAAAAGCCCTCGGTGGAAGTTCTATGCTTAACGGCATGATGTTTGATCGAGGTGCCCCCGGTGACTACGATATGTGGGAGGACCTCGGGAACCCTGGCTGGGGTTGGGCTGGTCTCTTACCATATTTTAAAAAGGTAAGTTCTCTTGCACTTTCGGTGACAGTGTGAAGTGCTCCCTAATACTCTAAAGAGTGGAACCTTCACGCCACCTAAACCAGAGCACGTCGCCCAGTTTGGAATCACTTATGATCCTTCAGTCCACGGATTTGACGGATACGTTCAGTCTGGTTACCCGAACTTCATATACCCACAGAATAGTAAGTGGGTGTTCATCGGGTCAAGTCACTGTCACTGTCAATATGTTGATTGCTAGGGCAGAAAATTTCCAAGACGCAATGAAATCGCTAGGTGTTGCTCAATCACAGGATCAGGCAGGAAGTGCGTTAGGCGCTTTCTGGTCGCCAAACACAATCGATCCAAAGAATATGACACGCTCGTATGCCCGCAGTGCGTATTACGATAACTTCGTTACCCGCCAGAATCTGCATGTTTACACCTCCAGACACGTGACCAAACTGATCACAGAGGGTAATGGCAAAGGAAGGGGAGATAGTATCAAAATTAGTGGAGTTGAGGTGAGTTTCCATGACCTTGTGAAATGGTGAATCCTAACGACCATGAAATGAAGTATGTTAAACCCGGAGATGCAACCAAATATATAGCCAAAGCCAAGAATGAGGTTATTATCTCTGCAGGGACCGTTCACACTCCGCAGATATTACAACTCTCAGGTTTGGTCCTCTCCCCCTCCTCTGTGAACTTCTCCAATTGGATCCATATTTCTAGGAATTGGGCAAAAGAGCCTCCTGGAGAAACTGGGTATCCCAGTACTGATTGATCTCCCTGGCGTGTAAGAGATTCCGCATTTTACTGTTAGGTTCAAAGCATGCTAATAGCGGACCGGATATCTAGCGGACAGAACTTCCAGGATCATCCATGTGAGTCTTACTTCTTATTCATGAAACGGAAAATCCCAAGGGTGCGATCCCGCGCTTCATTCTGGCGCATTCGATGCGAGCCAGGCTGATGATACCCCGTTATATGACGTTTGAGGCCACTCCAAAGCACAATCTCTAGCTCTCTGGCTAACATGGGACGAGAGGACCCAGTTGTGACTATGGCTCTAAAGCGTAAGCACCCAATCTTCTTCTTCTCCATAATTGAACCTGATGCTAATCTAAAGCAACTAGTTGACAACGTTGAACACTCAGTAATTGATCTCTCGAGAAACGCAACTTGGGATGCAGAGTCTAAAGCACTCTTCTATAGTAGCCGCGAAGGTTGGTCTCCTTCTCAACTACAATTCCTCGCTCAATTTTAACAAAAGAACCCAGGCCCATGGACGGCCGGGAGTCCCAACTCGGTCGCTTTCCTCCCCTTATCCAACTACACCAATCAAACAGAGAACCTGCTAGGAGCCTACATAGCCCAGGGGCCGGGCCAGTACCTCCGCGACGAATCCGAGCCAGCCGTAATAGCCGGTTTCCAAAAACACCGCCAAATCCTTCTCAGCCGGCTCGCCAGCACGCATACAGCTGCGATGGAGTTCATCTGGCTCAGCGGTGCTAATCAACAATTCCAAATGCCCTTCTCCATCTCCATCACCCACCCCTTCAGCCGCGGCTTCATAGAAATAAACTCGACAGATCCCCTCGCCGCTCCGATCGTGGACCTACGAACGGGTAGCAACCCAGTCGACCTCAATCTCTTCACCGAAGCGTTCCGCTTCTGCCGCCGCATCGTGCAGACACCGGCGATTCAGGAACTCGCTCCGACTGAGTTGACGCCAGGCCCGTCGCTGCGGGCGGATGAGGAGCTGCGCGGGTTCGCGAGGGCCAACCTGTCCACGATGTTCCATCCAAGTGGGACCTCAGCCATGCAGCCGAGAGAGATTGGAGGCGTGGTAGACCACAATTTGATGGTTTATGGAACTATGAATTTGAGGGTTGTGGACGCGAGTATTATTCCCTTGATCCCTGGTACCCACCTTGTATCTACGGTTTATGCAATTGGTGAGAAGGTAAATTACTATTATTTTTTTCTTGGCGTTTTTATTTGCCGGGATAGGAGCGTGCTAAGCGGCGGTATAGGCAGCGGATATTATTAAGGCTTCTGGGAAGAGGTACTCCTAAGTGCATGATATAGATTCACTCAATCCGAGCATCACTGATGCAAGTGTCATGTATATGTTCGATTATCGAGAGGGGGAGGAGAGAGGGATGAGTACATTATTATCAACGTATAATTATGCCAAGCTTTTCTTATTGTTTTATTCCACAAGGCCTAAGTTGTTTTTTTTGTTTGTTTGTTTTTTTTCTCTATTCCCGTGTTCCGCAGGAGATGGCACTTCTTGAGCTCGACGGTGGCTATGGGAACCATAGACAAGAGAGGTAACTGGCAACGACCGAAGACCGCGAGGATTCTATTGGGAAATAGCAGAGTAGTCCATGTACCCACCCCTCAACTATCGCTTCTGTAGTGAGGAGAGATTTGATTAGAAGGGTTATCAGATCAAACTTCTCAGATACCGGTAAGATGTGCCGTTGCACCGGTGCTGCAGAGTAAGGAAAGCTGGGTAGGCTTCTGAAAGGAGAAGTGACAACTGACACGCCTAGCAAGGGTGTGTTACCGCGCCTGAAATGCCACCGCAGCCTACAGTACACTTGAGGACCGCACTTGCACAAGTGTGGGTACAAAAGAAAAAGTCCGTCGGACTCTAATCGGGGTGGTCGAGACTATGTAGATATAACGCAGATTACAGAGCTAAACAGGGGAGATAAGCTAATTTTTGGTAGAGGGAAAAAGTCTGTCGAACTCCTGGTGCAGCGGTTGAGCAAACACCCTTCTCTGATCAAGAAGGCTCTGGAGCCAATCAGCGGGGGCTCGACAGACTTATCCTTCATGCCCGGAACAGTTCATAGCATGATCAAATTTTACCTTAAGTTGATTCAGTTCGGACCATTGGATCAGTTGCGCTTGCTAAGCGGAGCCCAGTACTGCATAGACCCCTTCGGCTGTTAGACTAACAATAACTACCAGTAATATTCCTAACCGCTCACTGGAAGTAACTGAATTGGGTACCCAAACTACTGCAATTGAGGACAAGTTTCGTATGAGATTTGGGTGGTTGGAATGGACTGGGCTATTGACACTCCTTCCGTCCTTTCCTTCTATTCAGATAGTGTTGTCTTCCTACCTTTGATACCCATATGTGAATCATTACCCGTATGTCTCACCTCAACAAACATGTCCGATCACTCGATAAAATTACTCACGTGCCAGGAACAGTGTCTTACTATAATACAAAACTTGAACATACCCACTCCCTCAAACACCAAACTCCATGTTTCAAGATATCAAAAAAAACAACCATCTTGAAAATTAGGATATGGCCTGGGATAAATACCATCCCTATCCCGTCCCAAAAGCAGACCTGCTTGGTTCTCCATAGCCCACAACCCTCGACAAACTCCACAACCACACACACTATCAAACCAACCAATCAAGAATGTCTCACCAAGCCACTCGCGACCTCCTCGCCAAAATATGCGCCACCACTGCCTTCGCACACTACATCAGCGCCCTCTGCGATATCTATTTATCCCTCCCGACCAACGCGCCGCAAGTGGAACTTATCCGGTTCACATTGGCCCAGTTACAGGTGTGCCAGGCGCGAATTATTTACTCTAGGCCGACAGAGCACTCTGCCTATGCTTCTGAGAGGAGGATTTTAGGTATGCTGTATGAGGGATTGGGTACTTTAGCGAGGGAGGTGGATAGAGCTGTTCCACGGGAGGAGGGCGGTTTATGGAGGGAGGGAGGATTGTGGAGGGAGGTGGTGGAGAAGGAGGGCTTTGGGGAGTGGGGAGGTCCCCGTATAGGGTTTGGGGGAGGCGGTATGTAAGGCAGCCGAGGACGCTGCGTGAGAGCTTTTATGTCGTGGTTGTAGCGGCGATCCTTGTGCAAGGATGAGACGCAAAAAGATTCCCTGCTTATAGAACGCTTATGGCCCAGTCTAAATAATTTCCAATATACTAAATTATCCCAAAACTCAATATCTGTGTCCTGTTTCTCGCCGTGCACTGGGGAGACATGCGTAAGTGATTGGAGACCCCAGATCTAGCGAAAGGTTCGCCACCACAAATAAGGACAGAAAAGTCTGGGGAATAGCTCCAAGCCATGCTATCTGATGATTTTTCTTGGATAGTAAAGGGCAGGGAATGCGGTAGATTTCTACCCCTTGCTCTCTCTCCTTGGCAAATCCCTCGATTCATACAACATACCGGAAAATCTCAAATAAACGAACCGTGTGCCATGTCGTTGGAGCCGCCTTCTTTAGTAAGGTCTGGTGTTTTTTCCTTTTTTTATGTCTCTCGGAGGGGCTGAGCAACTCTTTTTTTCGCAGTGTTTTCACCGTATTCCAGAGTAGGGAATTCTCGACTACATAGCACACGGTTGGTTTATTTGAGTTTTTCCGGTATTGCACCCTTCCTATTCTAACGGTAAGGCGGTCAGTCGGTAAGTTCGCACCCCTTTCCAGTCTGGAGCTGCTAGGTATGTGTGCAAAAAGAGGCAAATAACTCGATGCCGATGCACGCATGGGGAGGGCGTATTCGGTAGATAATCCAGCTACAGATACTCTTCCGCGTCAGAAAACCTGCTATGGGGAGGTCGGCGCAGGATGAACCCCACTGGCGAAGTGGCAAAGGTTAACACTTCTTGCTCGGAAATTTTACTTTTCTTTTCCATGGCTAATTGCTATTCACTAATGTGCCCTAAGGCGATGTGAACTTTGGGGACGGGGAAGGAAGTGACAAATAATTCTTCGGGTGGATAGAGTCCTATGTTACACCCAGGGATCGGGCGACTACGGGAATCATGACGGAAAGATGGGCAAGATGGGGGGGTAAAATCCGCAATCCAACAAGACGACCGAAGCCCTCGCTCAGGAAACTCGGTCGACGAGATGAGAGAATAAAGGTTCCATTAAGAAAGGTAACTACACATAAACTAAGCACACTACTGCTTTTCCGCGGCAAAGCTATATACGGATTTGAGTGCCAACAGGTAGGCTTTGTTACGATGGTCGTAACTTGAACTGAATTGTACGTGCTGCCAGAGCAACGACGCTAAGCACTCCTGATTTGTGTAAGCGCACCATGGTTCAACTTTGTAAAGTCTTAGGAACAGTTCTGAAATAAGACTGTTGGTTGTAAAGGTGTTTACTCGTCTGTTGGGGTAGAACTTCTCTTCCACAATGTCAACACCAGAGCCAGCAGGATCAACTATGAAGGTTAATAACTGGAAGTCAGACATGCAGAGGAGATAAGCCCTCATAATTAATCCGGCTAGACCAAAAAAAACCTCTACCTGCACAGTTACTCATCCTGCATGGAGGGAGTTATCAATCTGGGGGGTCAAGAGCACTGCATTAAAATTGATGATATCGTGAGGAGGGTGACAACTGGCAGGGGCGAAATTGTAGAACATTTCCCTAGCAGGGTTTTAGTATCTCTTATTTAGTAATGCTCTTATTTATTTATAACTTTTTATCAGTATTTCATCGACAATAATAGGTCCCACATAAGATACATACCCTATCATCTGCCCCAAGTATCATGGAAATCCATCACCAAATCAGAGTCATTCGTACTATTACATTTACTTGCCGAGTCTTCTACAGATTCTACCACTTGCGAAAGAACAGGAGATGATGAAATGAGGACGCTTTGATACAGCTGTTTTGTGAAAAGTAGGGGTAGAGGGTCTTGTTGAAAATCAGTTAGCTTTTATGCAGGGTAAAGAGTGTTTATATTAATTGATGACAGTTATCACAGGATTGCCAAGATATATATATAAATATACCGTGATCGAGAAACCCCTATGATCCAAGTGGTCGAGTAAAACTCCATCATGATCCGATCGTGTCCATTACTAGTCACTCCATCAAGGACGCTATCGCCATATCCACAGTTGCATAATCTCCAGTCCCACGGCAAGTTCCGAAACAACATCTGACTTGGCTAGCGAACGGAACCGCGCACCAGGCTCTCCCTCAGCCTCCGACTGCCATTATACTTTCAGTCGACGATGTGGTATGAATCAATTTCTGCACCCATGATTATTTTGGAGTTTCTAAAAAGTAAATTATTCAACACTCGGACCGTTAGTAGAAAGGAAGAAGTGATAATTCCAGAGTGAAGTCAATGATGATGGACTATCCAAGATCATTCTTGTGAAGTAGTCATGATCGATCACTCGATCAAGATCTACCCCATTTGATATATCATTCGATCATATGTTTCTCTCGATCAGATCATAGTCGACTCACGACGGCCGGATCTGCTCGGTAGTGGTCATGTCCATCACTACAAGAGAGGCAGAATTTGTGGGGAAGAAAGTGTCCCTTATTTCCCAAGGCATAAGAGGTGGCTTGGATAATTATCAACCCTCTTGGGCTTACTAGGTCCGGCTAGGTATCTGAGCAAAACCCCTACCAGACCGAAAAGGTCTGCTACCCAATACACCACATATCTGAGGGCCTTGAGTCGATGGGCTTTTAGTGTTTGGTAAGTTATGCCTTGACGTTATTGCCATTGTCATCTTGGTCTCTAGGGTATCATAGGATGTAGAACCGACAGAATTTTTTACCTCCTCCTATGTGTTTGACTTCGAAAGCATGTTTAGCCCACCTCTTCCTACCAAAATATAATGCTGCTCGGAGATAGTGGGTCCGAGATCAACACTAGGCCCACTTGCCCATGACTCATTTTCCGTATCTCTAAAATTGAAACTTATCCTCCGGAGAGCCTGTATAGAAGGGGTGATAGCTCTGAGAGAATGGAAGTGTTTTAGCTCTCGGAAAAGTTATTATGTAGCTTACCTTTTACATAATATACTCTGGGGAAGCTACCCCACACTTCACCAAAGATAACTCTTCGCCCAAGCGGTCCCCTTCAAGACCCGAGGTTTTTAATGTCCCACAAAGGCTTGTCACTATATAGTAGTCAGAAGCCTACCAAAACCATGCCACTATTATACCCCCCCTATTCTATATATGCCCGAGTTTCTTATGCCTACAGTGACAATGTCCTTGAGGATGTAAGCACTCCGGAGCTGGGCCATGCAATGGATAACCAACATACCTTATACCTCCAACACTACAATCATTCGTGCACTTTTCCCTACCTTCTGTTCTATATCTCGTGCACCCCTAGTATTTCTCTATTAGAATTTCTCCCCTGTATCGCTTCCCCTCTCTCAATAACTTTGTTATGATTCATTGTGTTGACGATAACTGCGCTTGTTGGGCTTAGAAAACCCTCTACTCCCCCGTATCCCAGCAAATGCACGCGAGGGTAGGTGAATAGAAATGAACAGTGAAGTTGTACTTCATCACAGATTACAGAGCATGATCCACTGCCCTCTCTCTCTTCCCTCTTTTCCTAGTACCCACTGCTCGTCTCTGCATATTTATTGTAACGCATCTCCTCTTCTTCCCACTATTAGAGAAGCCTGTTTCCAACTTTTTAATTCATAATTTTTAATCTCACCTTATTCAGCCCTCCGCCCCCAATATACCGTACCGTAGCCAGATCGCCCCCTAGTCCCCTGAGTCAATAGCTTTCCAGCCTCCGCTACTCAGAACCAAGCACAAGATCTCTCTCTTTCAGCATCAGAATTCCCCTAAGCTCATCCAAATTCAATTCCTGCGAATAGGTCATCTCTCATGATCGCTAGAATTTCCAATGGCTTCTTCAAAGCGGGTTCATCAAGATTTGATGGGTAGTAGTGGAAGTAATATCAGGAGATAGACTAGAGGTAAATCATAGGTAATCACCCACTCTGATTACCAAAGCATAAAACGACAAAAAGATATATAGCCCCGCTTTCACGGACATGCCATTGACCTCGCCTGAGCTCACCATTAACACACTGACTTGCCCAGATCCCTCATTGATACACCAAGCAAGAATAAATAAAGTATCAAACATATGAGAGACCATAGCACCCAGGGGAACGAGGGGCACAACACCCACCGCTCTGATTGCCACCCACTTTGATAGTTTCCTCGACACCACATACTCTTCCACAGGGCTACCACAAGCCAGATGTCACCTCAACAGAACCAACTAAATTCAATAAAAGCACCGGGGCTTTCCCCCTCGTAGTTTCTGGTTCTCACTCACGCCCAGAGTTTACGATGTTCGTTTCGCCATACAATATCGGACCAGGAGAAACCGAAACAAACATCGCCCTTTGTTACGATTCCCACAGCCCTCTTCGCGGCAAACGACCAGATGCGTCTTGGTACTTGTATTCCTACCATTCCTGCAGTCGTTTTTGTTTTTCCCCAAGTTTACTTCAGTCCTTAGACTGAGATTCACGCCCTCCTAGGGGTCCTCCTCAGGCAAATCGCAGCTCACATCTCAGCCCGTAGAATCTACATCCGCCATTTCCACCTATCATCACTATCGTCAAGAATATCACAACGCACTGAAGGGGGAGAAAATTCTAGAAAGGCTCAAGCATATCACCTAGCCTTGCGTCAAATATCATATACGGGCGAACTAGAAGCAGCAAGCAAGACCCTCAAGAGGGAATTCCCCCATCCATTCCATGTACAATCCAAAAAAAAGGGAAACGCGAAAAAAGAAACTCAATTTTAGCCCAAAAACCCAAGCCACAATATAGTCCAAATACACACACACACATACACCAAAAGAGAAACTCAACCCAACACAACTACCTCACTGAGCTTTGTCGACCTTGATGGTAACAGCCGCCTTCCCCCCAACCGAGAGGACGATCGTTCCGCCAGCGTACGGGACACCATCAAGCGATCTCCCTCTCGTACACTCGCCCTTGAAAAGTCTCAAAAGCCTTCCGACCTCACTATACGTGAGCCCCGCATCATTGCCGCAAGCCTCCAGCTTCGCGGGGGTGGTATCCCTCTTCTCCTCAAGCGGTACGCAGGTGTCCGCAGCACCCTTGGGTATGGTGATAGGGGGGAGTGTGGCTTTCCCGATATAATGGAAAGCGAGAGCATCGACGTCCTTGCCTTGTGGAGAGCGCAGAGACAGGTTGCAATTGAGCTCTACCGTCGCTGTGACATTATTACCGCCGCTCATGAAGAATGTATTGCCAGCCTGTACCCCCGCCTGTCCCGCGGCAACTGGGGGATTTGAAGCTGGAGGAGTAGGCGCTGCTGAGGGTGATCCTGAGACCGTGGTAGTTGTAGCAGGTGTTGGTTGGCCACCCTGCGGGTTTGGAGAGCACCAGGCGGCCAAGGGGAAGATGGTGAGAAGGATGATGGAGAAATGCATCTTGTTTGATTTTTTATGTTTGTGGTTTGTGGGAGTTTTTGTTTTAGTTCTGATCTCTCTTTGCTTCCCGTTATATATTCTTGAGTGCTGTTTCACTGCTGCTGCTTTTTGCTTCTTCTTCTTCTTCTTGTCTTGCCTACTCACGTACCGGTACTGATGATTGACCCCGAATCCGCGCTATATCGCCTCACTCCATCACAAATAATCACCCTCTCACACCGAACGGTGGATTCTTCGCCGTACCGTACACGGGAACTAGCTTCGGTTTCTCCTCTCATCTGTGGCCCCAACCCAGAATCCAGAAACTATTCGTTAATGCACAAATTGTCCATACCGCAATGGGAAGATAGAGGCACAAAAACAAAAAACCAAACGATCCTGCACTAAACAGATCTCACAGAAAATACCATAAAACCCAGTCTACGGGAGCCCAGTGCATCCAACGCGCTCCGGACACCGGTGGGCAGTTTGAAAGCCCAGATCCCAACAAGCCAAGTTAGATTTCTGAGTAATCGGTCGCTAAGTTAAGGCACACAGTACGAGTAGTCCGCTTGAGTGGAGGTCGCTTGGGCATCCATGGATATTCCGCAGGCTAAATTACCGGTAGGATATATTATCCACTCGAGTACATGTACTGGTACTTGTACAGTGCCTGCAGGGAAGGGGCGGACAAAGTGTTGACAACCTCAAATGGAAAAATTCAACCCTTGGTGTTTCTTCGAAAATACGTCCTCCGCCTACCTTACGGGCACCGTACTGTACGCGTCGATGGATGTTTCTCGTTGAACTAAATTTATCTCCACCGCAAGCTTTTTTGCCCTAGGATCACCCTTTCTGCGTCCCTGTCAATCAAAACACCTCTCGCGGAATGTTCCCCATTGGCCACAATATTGCCCCCTCAGCCAATATCATCCCGCCAATCGACCAACAGACTTTTGCGCTGGGAATTCAGGCACTCGAGCACTATACTAATCTGCAGAACCCCGCCGACAAATACCGTAAAAACTTGAATAATTGGACGGTGTGATATGTCGTTGGGCTTTCCTCTCTCAGTAAGGTCAAGAATTTTTGTTTTTTTTTTCTGTCTCGGAGGGGGAAAGGGCTGTGTTTTTGCTGTGTTTTTCGCCCCTTTTCCAGAGAAGGGAATTTTGGACTTCATAGCACACCGTCCGATTATTCAAGTTTTTACGGTACCTATCTACACGGGGCAAGCCGGCGCAGAACCGGTAAGACGAAAATAAGATCGGTTGATAACTTTTATATGGGTTAGTCCAGTTTCTTTTGATACAGGCACTGTGGGTCTTTATTACTCGACTATACTTGTACGAGTACAATACATGTACCTCTCCCCCTACCCTACTTTACTCTATTACAAGTATAAGCGACTTGCTGCCACTCCCAGGCATTCGTGGATGAGCTAACGAAATTGGAGCGTGTCCGGAACGAGCTTCACGACAAATAATTTCCAAATAAGTTGCACGGATTGGTCTCGGGGCGGTGCTGCGAAACACCGGTAGGTTGACTACGGTATCTCCTTTAGACCCGCCGCTCTTGGTGTCTGAGACAGAGGTTGATAAGCAAATTTTCAACAGCAAAAATTTCGCAAATATATATTCCATAAAACTCACTACCGTACCAAAGCAAAGGCACCGCCGACCCGGCGTATAGCCCAACGAGATTGCAGCGGGGCAAGCCAAGCCAAGCCAGATGTGCAGACTCTAGATTATAACCGACATTAGATAAGTTATATGACCGCACCTGCTCTGGTAACCTCTGAGGAATACCCTGCTGAGGCAGAGTCAAACTTTCCCTAGTAATCGATTATATGTCTCAGAAACGGGCAGAGGTAGCTAGAAGTCTCTTTAGTGTCTTGCCGGTCCAGGAGATACTATACGGTAGGGTAGCGTGAGGAGTGCCGTGCGAGTGCAGTACTTGTACTAGTACTCGAGTACCGGTGCTAGCACTAGCACAAAGTGTTTACTCTAATTTTTTGCTGGAGGCTAGGGCGGGGGACAGAGAATTGTTTTTCAAGACTCCATGCATGGCTAGTTAAGAAGGAGGGGAGGAGGATGACCGACCTGGACCGACCTATCATGCGTGAGGAAGCTCTACTAAGCGCGCGACTCTCAATAAATAAAAGCATTACGCAGTCAATGGAAGCTATCACCACCACCAGAGAACGACAGAGAGGTCTAGCGAGAAGAGAGGAGAGGAAGAAAAGAGAGGAGATAGCAGGTTCCACGGAACACAGGACAGACAGAACAAATGATGGAAGAGACACGCACCCCCTGATAAGTATGGCCCCCGATTCCTAACCACCGATAAAAAGGGTCATTTAGTGGTAATTCACCGTAGACCAGAGTAAACATTATTACCGTACTTGCAGCGCTCGAAACAAAAGCCCAAGCGCAAAAGGAACGGATCTTGCACTGCCCCCATTCTACGTAAGCATCCATTCAACATGGTGAAACCAACTTTCTCCTATCCTGTTGTGGCTGTGCAAGGGGGCAAGGGTAACTTAGGTGATCGGAAAAAAGAGTGGTTGGTGGAGCCAGTGGTTTTCCCATCACTTTTTGCTCCCACCCAGCACAGTTCATGGTGGATGGATAGACATACAATTGTATGAGTGCTTATACTCGAACTTGCGCATTGCAAGAATATCCGGAAATGTGGACTTTGGCTTGGCGCTAACTTAGGTCTGGCCGTCTGACAAAAAGTGCCAAGTCTAGCCTCCACATTTCCTGAAACTTTTGCAATGCGCAAGTACTCGAGTACTTTCTAGAGCACCATTCACCCAACAAGTCCGAGCACTAAAACTGTCCCCCCTCGAGCGGTGTGCACTGTTCCTCACGGTTCTCACACCAGCATAGTCCTGTTTTATGCACTGCCGATCTCAACTTGTTAGAATACGTAGGTCATGTAGCGATCAGACTCAGTGAGATGAAAATGCTTGATTGAGAAGAACCGAGAAGATAAGAAAGGCGAAAACGTGAAAAGGAATGATCAAGGAAGAAAGGAGAAGAGAAGCAAGTTTTTAGCAATTGCGAAAGTAGTAGGCGGTCAGCCTACAATCCTGATGCATGCAGCAGTTGGGTGCTCAGGTGTAAACGTAATCCACGATACAGATATGATACCCCATCCAGGCTCACATGCAGAGGAGCCCCATTTGTGCAGTAGACCTGTAGCTTCTGGTCCGCACATTTCCTATCCCAATTCCGATGCTTTCTAACACAACTTCCCCCACCATCACCACCACCATCTGCCAATACCAGCAATCCCACCCATAGGATCCCGCTCCTCAGCACACACAGCAAACTCAACAGAAAGAAAGAATCTCCCCCCCCCACTTACCTCCCTCTCCGGCACTCTACGGAAATCTAGATTTGGCATGTGAAGCAATCCACCACCGTATGATACTTGTAACGGAAAATCCCACGCCCCAGACACAGTTTTAGGACCGGAACGGAAATCTTCGATCAATCGCATCGCTCAACCTCAGAGATGCCAATACTTGTACCGACGGCAAAGTCCCGGCACGGTAGGAGATTCCCCCCGCATACTTGATAAGGTATGAATTATGTGTTATTATACCCCTCCCAAGAATTAGAGATGAGCAGTTTTTTTTTTTTTTTTTTTTTTTTCTCAGTACTCGAGCACCGGGTCGGGCTGTGCTGCTGTGCTGCTGTGCTAGGTTGGTGGGGTCTAGGTTGGTGGAGTCTAGGCTATTCTATATATCTATCAGGGAGGGAGAGGAAAACAACAGCTCCCGAGCTGCGTTTTGTCTCCTCGCTACCGAAGCGATCGTCTACGTTGAATTGTAGAATGGTGCGAGAAAGATGGCGTGCGTCCTGGGTAATTTAAAGTAGGGATTGACCGTGGATGATGGGTTTCGGTGGTTGTTTCTAATCGCGGTTGTTGTAGTTGGAGCTGTGATATTCACTACGGGGTTCGGTGAGGGTTAGAGATAGGTGAACTTTTACAATACCGGTAGATGGTATGACACACCAGAGCTACTCGCATATTGTGGTAGGGCACTGGTAATAGGATTTATGCATTGAGGTGGACAGACCAGCGTGGGCTCGTATACTTGTATCATACCATAGCACCTCATGGAGCAAGACGCTCACGATCGCAGGGAAAAAGAGAAACTCATCGTCTGTATTTCATTTTACATGGCAAGTCAAACAGCATACGCTACTCGAGTACTTCTATTTGCTCTTTTCCACCCCTTGCTTACTCCACTACGAGTGCAGCGCTCGGGGCCCCGGAGGTTGGAAGATGCGACCCTGCCTGCATCGGGACGAGAGGGCACAAGTATCAGATAGTGAGGGATAAAGAGCTCTCCGATTCTATTGCGCCTATATTTGATCCCCTTGCGTTCTGTGCGGCACAAGTGCGTACCAGTAGACAACAACCCCGTCGACGAAGTCTGCACGGGATGAGGTGCCCTGTGGCGTGGTCTTGGCGGCATCGAAAGTGCCGGTAGGAGATATTGCCAAGTACGAGTACAGTACGTATGCAAGGAATAAATTTCATGGGTCGAGCGTCCAAGCAGTATCGCGGTTTGTACTCTAGTACTCGTACATATCTTGCACTACAAGCTTGAGCATCTGGAGGTGCCATTGTCGGTGGGGCCGTACCAGTTTGTGTTTATCTATATGCTCAGGCTATCTCTGGAATGCCTGATGGGAATTGCTCGGGTGGGTTCTGGGGCACAGTATATTGTGGATAGCGCATGGTATCACCTGTAGATTAATTGCAGAGTGAAAGTGGCCCCGTTTCATAAATTCAAAGCACAGCAGAAGCCAGAAGAAATCCAGAGACGCATGATGGCAGATGGCTCTGGGGGGAGACATACCTCAGAGGGCAAAGCACACTGTACCTGCTCGGGCGCAGGTTGGGGATTGGGACGGAATGATATGCAAAAGTCGTGGTTGCGACATAAATTGCTATATCAATGCTACTCCGTCCCAATCTTTACTTTGCGCCCAAGTTCGTACGAGTACCGGTAGGGTATGCACAACAGTCTATCGAACTGCGGTCCAGTTGGTCGAAATTGCGTGTAATTATGCAACTGAATAGACCATAGACCATGTGAGGGCTCAGCGAGGCGGCACCCTCATCGAGGCATGGCATGGCTTGGCTTGCCGCTTTAATTGGGATCATTGTGACATAGATAGGTGATAGGAAGGAGAAACGGTTTTTTCCATACTAGAGCATAATGCGGCGAGCTTTTGCCGCCAAGCTGCGCCAAGCCTCGTTGAGGGTGCCGCCTCGCTGAGCCCTCACATGGTCTAAGTTAGACGCCAACTTTTCGTGAAAGAAAAGGCCTGCCAAACTCTTGGCGCAGTGGCTAGGGCAGGCAACCTTCTCTGTCTGAGTCGTCGAGAAGGCCCTGAAGTCAGTCAGAGAAAGCCCGACAGACTTACTTGTACCCCTCATACCCGGCACAGTGCAGGTACACTACAATCGCGAAACACCTAAATGTGCTACTGGTTGGCCGAGTTCTAGAAATCCTAGCCTATACGGTAAGCCAATCGATAGAGAATGTGTATTTGGACGGAGTGTACAGCATTTGGGTGTTCCGCGATTGCTCAGTACTCGAGTACTCGTACAGTACGGAACACGGCAGCAAGAGCCCTCCCTCTAAAGTACTCGTACTCGTAGAGCAGTCCCCCACCAGTACCCCCTCAGATACCCGGCAAGAACACCGACTCCCAGCTTCTATGACACGGTACTCGAGTACTGTACGAGTAGTTTTTCCCCTTGTGAGGGGTGCCCAGGTGTCTCCAACAGCTGATCACTGTGCACTGTAGCTGAAATAGGTATGTATGAGTGGGCAGCAGACCACCTACGCAATCCTTGGGGTGGCTTGTTTTCATGTGCTTCACTGCAGCCCTGGTTTTTCCTTCTCAAACAGTCGGGCTACCCGTTTTGTCTTACGGCACTCGAGTTATTTCTGCTCCTCTGGACTGCCTCATCCACCCAGACAGCATCAGTGTCAACGCTAATTTGCCTGAATCATCAATTATCTGCTATGCTCGCGAATGTAACTCGCATCATGTTGGTGAATTTATTTCCATCCATCCATCATACCAAGAAACTCAGAACGCCCACACACGCACTCGACGAAATAAATAAGGGGATAGGCACTTCACCCAGACGGTTTCCCTGAGAGAGTAGGGTAGGTGCTCTCTGCAAGTATACAACTCTGGTATCATCTAATATGTATTTGAGTAGAGCTAGATCGCAATGCGTTGGTGTCTCCTTTGCTTCTTTATTTCTTTTTTTTTTCTTTTCCTTTCTTTCCTTTTTTTCTTCCCCCTGCTTTCCCCTCCCCAGCCTCCCCAGCCTGCTCTGCCCACCTACTGGCCTCTTTCATTGGCTGACAAGCCCGATTCCTTGTCATGATCCATGGACACTGATACGGTTGCCTCTGCCGGTGGGGGCCTCCCACTCGATCTCTCCATTCTCTCCCCATCTCCCTCCAGTAAATGACAACAAATCCGAGTGATCAACTATGTCCCTCGGCAAATCGGCACCATTCCTGCACAATTGCCTGCCTATCACAGGGAAAAGCGAACGAACCAACATGCGGATGACGTTTGCGCTTGGGCCTCGAGGCTGCAGCAACCCGTGTTGTATTTGGCGGTGCCGAACTTCCAGACGCGATTGACGTTAAGTCCGCACTTGTCACCATGGGTGTTGCGCGGTTCGGTACTCACATCTACAGTAGAACGTAATAGGATAGGGTACGGTATGGTCCGAGTCGAGCACTCTGCGTTTGCAAGGGTTTGCAACAAGCTTTTTTGTTCCCTCAACTCGGCTTGAGCACAGCACACGTATCGTACTTGTATTTCCGTGGTCATCCGTCCTGTGCACGGGTGCCGGTTTCACCGATTCCGGTGCCGCTAAACCATTCAAGGACCGCAGTCAAGAGTATTGTTCGGGAACTGGGTTTGAGATGGAAACAAAAGCAAAAACATGCCTGCGATGCTAGACCAGGCAGAATGGGTGGGGGGCTGTTTGATTGATTTTGCGAGGACGCTTATGGAAGAGAGAAAAAAAAGTTACAAGGTCAGTTAGCCTCGGTGAAGCCACTACGTCTACTGCTCGTACATCCATACCGTATCAAAGAGAACAATCAGAGCATCTGAAAGGCATCTAATCTGATGTCCTCAGTAACAAAAACAAAAACAAAAAAAAACAATGATAATATTATTAAAAATATTATACTTGGAAAAGGTATAAAAGGCATCCTTTCCCATCCTCCTATCTACATTTCTTCTCTACTTTTGTATTATATACTTTGATTTATTAATACTAGTTGTACTTTAGGTCAATAATTATAATATGAAAATGGCTTGGAAGAGTACTATACAAGATGGACAAGAGGGGAGAATTAGTCGGGTAACGCTTATGAGGATTTCATACATGTGATTACTTTTGAACAATATGAATATTGAATATGACTTTGTACTTGGGAGTTATAAGATATATGTTTATTGTTTGATTGATTGAGACACAGTAAGCTTTACAAGACTTATAAGAATATCATATGTGAGTACTTTAGGGCCATATAGGTTCCAGAAATGACTTCGCACTTGCAAGTTATGAGATGTTATGTTGATTTATTTGATAAGTTGATAGACATTGAGCCTTGCAAGGCTTACAAGAATTTATATATATGATCAGTTGAGGATAATATGCCAGTGGGTTTCGTATATCACTATGTAATCATAAGTTATAAGTATTATAAGTAGGCAATTCAATTTTGATAAATTGCTTATACAATAGGGTTATTAAGGAAAACAGGAGGTTATCAGCAAAGTGCTTATAGAAATTGGTAGTGTAAGATATAGGGTTTCTTGAATTTCTTAACTTATTAAATTGTTAAAGTGTCTTCTACCTTGCTTTATAATCTTTTAACTATAAGGATAGTTAAATATTTATATACATTTCCATTTACTAGTTATGCTAGTTATATGTTATATATATATATTAGTGTATTTCGGCGAATTGTAATAAACTTACATTTTTTCATATTTTGAGTTACGGGCACTTTTAGTTTGCATAACAACCAGAAAAAATTTGACAAAAGACAAAAAGAGTTTTTTCACAAACAAATGAGCATGTGAGAATTAATAACTGAATATTGACTTGTATGGTTAATAGCAGGAACATGTGTTGCAACCTGAGTGACTACCAAAAAATGTTTTAGGATAGGTTCTTTTTTATGTTAATCATACCTCTAAAGAT
Organism: Tuber calosporum; assembly: GCA_003316355.1. Classification (NCBI taxonomy): domain Eukaryota; kingdom Fungi; phylum Ascomycota; class Pezizomycetes; order Pezizales; family Tuberaceae; genus Tuber; species Tuber calosporum. The sequence continues at coordinate 46,144 of QFET01001616.1, forward strand.
CAACTAGACAATTAAAAACAACTTTACTATTAATCAAAAATATTAAAAATTTAACTGAAATATACTAGCCTTAATATATGAAGTTGAAATTTGAAAAGGATATTTATTTATGTATTGTTATATTTAGTTTTGTGAGTAGAGAAACATATTTATTTTATAAGTTACATTGTCCTGCCATGAATAATATTATATAAGCCACCTATTTTATAGTCGTATTTGGCAACAGTTCCTTTTAAATCCCGTTAGCTCAATATCCTACTACTTTTACAATATTATTATTTAATTTAATGGTATGCAGAAAGTTAGAGTTCTTTTATATGGTAAAAAGAATATATTTCAAAAAATTAGCTTTTTAGATATAACATGTGCTGGAGGGGTTATTAGTTGATAAATAATATTTTCTGAGGTGCAGAATATATACTTTCGATAACTAGCTTGGTGGTTAAGCTTAAATTAATTAATTGAAGTTGTGGCCCAAGAGTAGAATTTTAATTGTCACAGGCTCAAATTGAAATATGATAGCTCAACAATACCTATGTTAGAACAAGCAAGAATAGGATAACAAATCCTAATTATACACTCTTTTGTTTTATGTAGTAAGGATTGCAGTATTACTAGTAGAGGTCATCGATTCTAAAAGCAAGAGAATTGAACTAGTTTTATGATCTTTCTTTGTAGTCGGAGAGTATCTAGGAAGGCTCATAGGTAGTAATTAAGATATTGAGTGAAACTTAAGATATTGATAAGATTACTTTTCCGTTACTTGACATTGAATAAAGCTTGGAATGTACTTCCTTATTTATATCCCATGTCTGAGTGTTTGCAGATTACATCTATCTCTTATACTAATTAAGTATTCCTCATTATTTTCTTTATCCTAATCCTTGTGCTAATATACTTTCACCTTGAAAATTCTCTTCCCTATAAAGCTTATAGTGCCACTAGAGCTCTTCTTTCTCCAAGGGTATGCTACCCTGCTTGGTAGGAAATATCAGACCTTCTTCTGAGGTTAAACTAGGCCAACCAGTTTGGAACTTCCTAATAGCTTCTAGGAACACCAAGGGGCCAGCGTAGTTGTTGAGTATAACTGCTTTCTGCAGTCTTATCTGACTTTGCAGGTGGTTTTCAGGATGACTTATGTCAATGATCGGTATAATAACTTCTCATTCAGACTGCCTTACCTTAGAAACTTGTTCCGCTAGGTCCTTGAACCATGATGGTATCATTTTGGGGCATCAGCATACTCTTGGTAGTTACCAAAGTAGCCTACTTCCTTTATTGCATCTATATCCTGAGGGACTACCTGGGCTCTCTTATTTCAAACTAGTTGTTATTCCATAAGTTCTTAACAGAATCGCTTTTTTCCACCTGGGTTGAGTAGCCAGAGAGGCCCTCTTATATACCCTGCAGATAGCTTCTGGTCGGACAGACGGCGATGACATATGTGGTATTATATAAGGTGCTCCGATAACTGGCTTTCTGAGGCAGTAAGTAATTAGACAAGACCCAGGTGTTAAAGCACATAGCGAACGCCGATGCGGGAGATGTATGATTAAGCTGTAGAGGTTCAGACTTGAGTTTCAGAATTCTCAGAGTTTTCTTGTAGGATCTTGAGTACCAAATATTTACGTCTTATATATTGTATTAGGGTTTAATTACTAGAGCATATGAAAAACAAGGTTTTAAAATAAGATTATTATTATGCTAATTGAAGTTTTACAGAGCTTCTAGCTGTTATCAACAGGTTTTTACTTGTATTTTGAGCCAGGAGGACACCCACATGGCCTTTTTCGAGAAATCATCAAAGGAGATTAAACTGCATTCACTGGATTAGATAAAGTATTCTCAGCTTCAAGCTGAATAACCAAATTAGATGCTATACAAATAAGATCATCGATCAACTATTTTATGAATATTAATACTTGAAATTTTCTATCCCTGATTAATTAACAGAATTGCTGATAGCGGCTTTTACTCCTTTAGGATTCCTAGTATGAGCTTTTGTTTTTTGTTGTAGAAAGGAAATAAAAACTTTGTTAGGCTTTGAATAGAACCACGGATAGCGATACTTTAAAAGAATATAAAGGTAGATTTTTTTCTGCTAAATATCATGCCCATTCTCTAAATTTAATCTAATATCTGGAAGCCCTACTGATGTGATATTAGAAAAAGAATCTAGGTCAAAACTTGGTTTGTGGATATCAGACCAGATCCAGTTATCAGATAGAAGTCTTCTCGCTTCAACAACTCTGGAACTGTTTACTAGAAATCTGAAAAAGTGACAACTTTGAATTCCTTTTAGTAGTTTTGAACAAGAATTCAATAGTAACTCCAAGTCATGAAACATCATTTCTGATCGATTATCAAAACAACAAATTACTTTAATCTCTGCAGATTTATTGATTTTGTCAACTGTCACGATTGCCTAGGAAAGCGCTAGGCAGGAAGGACAGAAAAGCAGAGTAAGCCTTGTGAGGCTTACGAGGATTTC